>AFRD01000286.1:0-44112 GCA_000222875.2 Periglandula ipomoeae IasaF13
TGCCGTTCTGAAGGCGATTCGAAGTGACGACAAAGCCGAAGGTGGCGAAGACGCCAAAGACTTATCTTTCAAGCCCGGTTCTTTCCCACCAGAGTGCAACGGACCCAGGATCTTGTGCTGGAAGAAGCGCGAGGCCTCTCCCGAAGCCAATCCCCAAGCCAACCCAGCTCCCTAGGTGCTGGCGACCCGGTCAGCCATGCTGGAAAGCCAAGCATGACCTGCATGCCCTCGAACTCGCTGCCCGAAATATCGTCGATGAAAGCTAAGCGCGTTGAGCGCGCGGTCCTCGTCTCTTGATCTTATCACTGCTTTACCCACGCTTCGTTTCATGCTCCACGGTTCATTTTGGGACCTTTTCCTGCGAGTCAGCGATCAAATTCCCAAGTTATCAAGGTCTTTTAATGCGTCAGTCACTGTGAGTAAAACAAGGAAAAACACGACAAGGGGAGGTTGGCTCCTTGTTCTCTTTGGGTATCGGAGGAAACGTTCGAAATAAGCGATGGAAAGATACACAGGACACGAGAGCCAAGGCCAGAGTGAAAAAACAACACAAAACGAAGGACGAAGATGCCTTCGTTTCCCATCCCGCCGCGCAGCAAAGCGCGCGCGTCACCTACAACATGAGTTCTATCAGACAGGAAGCCGTTGAGTCGGGTCTGTTTTCTTTGAGGAACCCTCGACATCACCGAGTCGTCGCCAGCTTAGGCTAGCGGCAGGTGGTGTATGGACGACAGGAGAAGGTGCTCCAATGAATCAATCACCATGTATAATAGACTTCAAGAAAATACAAATAAATGCGTTCATGGCGATTTGATGTTGCTGCGATGGGACATTGTGTGAAGCATGAAGTGCCGTTGTTACACGTAGAACAAGAAAAAATACGCGATTGGTCTAAATTGCCAACCTTATGTTGGCCGTGCTCTCGACGTCGAAGCCCTGGTCCAAGCAGAGACATATCAGCTGATCAACATGGGTGACTGCACGGCAGTTGATCTACGGAATCTCTAAAACTCGGCCGAGACCCGCTGACCTAGCTTCGGCCTAGCACCAACAGCATGAGACGTGATCATTTTTGCATGTCTGTATCTAATGATCATTGGTCGTGACGCCAGCTGGTTCTCTACGCAGAAGTATTGGTTTAACAGCCGCATCGAGCGAGAGATGTCTTCGAGGATGTTCTTCGGGAGTTCGAGTAAAATCGCAAGGGATACAATCATGTCGGCATGTACGTTCAATCATTGCGATCCTCCCCATGTGGCATTTGCCGGGAAGCACCGCACCCAAGATTGTTCGCTTTAATCTCCGTTTCTGTCCCTCATTCACCAGCAGTCTTGGGCGCAGCCGTAAAGCGCACCTCGGGCCAGCATTGGGAGGAACTTGAACGTGGTTATTTGCGTTGTTCAATTTTGAATAAATAAGAAGAAAGAAAAGAGAAAAAGTGCAGTAAATTTTCAGACCCTTTTGGTAGGCGGGCCGCGGTGGGGCGCATCTTTGAGCCTGATTCGCTGCGCAATCTGCCACACATTTCAGGCATGAACTCAGTCAAGTCCTGCCAAGACCAAGGTACCATCTTCAAAGGCTTTGATGTCAGCCAAGTTTCTTCTCAGAACAAGATATTGGACCAAGTGCCGTTTTTTTTCTCGCGTGACAAAATCATTTACGGCAAGGTGGCGTAATGGGCAACTGTGATAGAGTGGAACAGAATCAATCCGACCCCCCAATTCACCAGGTCACCCTGCGTCAGAGGAGTCCTCACCATCGGCCATGAATACTTCAATATGACGCCCATAGTCAAAGCGTTATCTCCGGCATCGTATTAGAATTTCTGCCAGCCACCGAAACCTGTTGCAACTTATGAGACTTGCCGCTCCAGCATTGCACGATGTCTGATTCTATATTCCGCAGATGGTTTAGCAGACTCCGAGGCAACCAGTCGAGGGCGAGGATCCTCCAGTCTCTCCCGACTCTTCCTGACGAGCGGCCTCGGCCTCTCACTCCAAACTCTTCTCATGATGAACTGTGGCCTAATTCCGCTATTGCAGTCGAGGTTAGTCCGTTGTTTCAGCAAATGCCTGCCGAGATTCGACGTATGATCCTCATCGAGGCTTTCGGAAACCGAGTTCTATACATGAACTTGGTGTATGGGCACACACCGTTCGCAGCCCTCGAGGGTACCCAAGAGACACACTGTAACTGGGATATCAACTGGGAGATGAAAGAATACGGTGCCTGTTAGAAGTTTGACGAATACAGACCGAGGCAGTGGACATGGCGAGGTTCAACATGCCATCGCAATCCCCCCAAACCTGGGCGACTCGGAGACCAGGTACAACCGTCTCAAGGCGCATGTCGGCTTGGCCATACACCGTACGATACATGTAAACAGTGGCCAGGCGAGTTTCCAGTCAGATGTCATATTGGTGCTTTGGGATGGCTCCTCACATGTAGACAAGCGTGGGTTCTGAAGCCCCGTCCTCGACCAGCGAACCGTGACTGATGCAGCTGAGTAGTTATCATGAAGGCATCAACGTGCTGTATTCGACGAACATAATCCATTCCTCAAGCAAGGATATACTCATGAACATTGATCGGCTGTTGCTACCCCAAAGATTGGTCAGCATCACTGCCGTTGAACTGCTGTGGACTATTTGGCCTTTTCTGCCTGATGATACTGATCAGTCAGCCGATCCGATGGACTCGTTACAAGCATTACAAGATTTTCTTAGAGCTGTCTCAACAATGTTTCCATTTGTCAAGTCATTATACGTCTCTATCCAAGGAAATTTCCAACCCCATAGGTTCGCACCTGGCCGCGACGAAGAGGACATGGTTGGTGAAACCGAGGCCAAGATTATGACCCGTATAGATGACATGGTACGCAAGTTGGGTGCGCATGTTCGAGAGTGCTCAGTTGCCATCCCAAGCTCCATGTATGCGCCAAGAAGAGACAAGGCCAAGATGACCGGCGGGACTGTGGAACAGGCGTATGACGGAGGAAAATTGGAGCGTTATTGGCGCCCAGTACTGGGCAAGACGAGGCATCATACTGGGTGGGTATTGGGTGCGGCTGGGGTTCAAGGACATGAAGCACGGGCAGCATTATTTTCTGGAAGAGTCACATCCATATTCCGTCCGGTATATGGAGAACTGGATTTTATATGACATGTAGATGTACTCTCACAAAACTGAGGCTGAACCAGTGCAATTGAGTGTTGCGATTAGAGTGTTGCGATGCTGTCATACCCCGCTGCTTTTGGCTTTGCCCTTCGGCCCACATGTGAGTGAGCAGCTCTCAGCTTCCAAGCCTCATCCGAGCACATCGATTTAATCCAATCACGCTTGGATGTGACGGTCTCGGCTTCCAAGAACATTTACATGGCCTGAACCCATGTGCGGAAAAGTATATCATCCCCAACGAACAACTCTATCTGACGCAGCCTCTCTCGGCCAACTCCCTCTCACTCACGCCATCGTGGCCGACAGCTGAAGCTACCAGACCCTTATTTCAGCACGCGACCCATTCACCGGTAGGCGCATCTTCAGTTCATCGTTTCGCCCAAATCTTTAAGGCCGCCTGATATCTGGACATCACCAATTTCAGCATATAAAATGTCGGATATCCGCCTTTCCCAGAAGTTCGCGAGCTTAAACCCTTTCAAGCCCGGCGAGGATGATGAAGATCAGGGCGTCGACATTGGCGTCGACAGCGTAGGCAGTGGCGGACGCAGCACTCGCAAAGCTCAGCTCGACAAGCAGCAGCTGCGCGTGAGCAAATCTCTCCGAACATTTTTGTCCAAGAACAATGTTTTATCGGAAGTCTATGCCGGCGTCAATGTTGATGAGTCGACGCCAGCACCGCGCAGCTTGCTAGGCAAGTCGCACTTTGACGTGCCAGAGTCGTTGCTGGACAGATCGCACCCGCTCCCAGAGTACTTTATCAGCTCCAGTCACAACACCTACCTCATGGCCCATCAATTATATGGCTCTTCATCAGCCGCAGTGTACGAGACGGCATTGAAGACAGGATCGCGATGTGTGGAGATTGATGCGTGGGACAACAGCTCTGATCCAGATGAACCGAAAGTCACCCACGGGTTCACTCTCGTGTCGCATATTCCCTTCCGGGCCGTCTGCGAGACCATCAGGGATGTCTTCGACGAAGAGGCTGCCCTTGCCGCGAAAGATCCCAGTTATATCGTGGCGCCCATTCTACTCTCTCTGGAAAATCACTGCAAAGACCACGGACAGAAACGCCTCGTTGACATTATGAGAGAGGTCTTTGGCGATCGCCTTCTGTCGGAACCCATTCTACAGAAGGGACACCGCAAGCAGGAATTTGACGATGTGCATGTGTCGCTGGCCGACCTTGGGGCGTGCATTTCTGTTATCGTCGAATATGATCTGGGCGACAACGAGGCGGACGAGTCTGACAGCGACTCGCCCACTGACGATGAGCAGGAGACGGCTGAGACAAAGGATGCGCGGAAGGAATACAAAGAGAACAAAAAGGAGACCGAGACTGGAGGCATCATTCCCGAGCTGGCAGATTTGGGCGTATACGCACAATCCGTCAAGCCGGTGGACAATTCATGGTACAACCCAGGGACCTTGACAAACGGACCGCAACACCACCTTATCAACGTATCCGAATCAAGTCTTTCATCGCATCTACCGGCTGAAGCGATCCCCATTGCAGCTCACAACTCCAAGCACCTCATGCGAGTTTACCCCAAAGGAACTCGAATTTCCTCGTCCAATTTGAAGCCGCTCAAGTTCTGGGGAATTGGCGCCCAGATCTGCGCTTTGAACTGGCAGACATTCGGAACAAGCAATCAGCTGAATGACGCCCTGTTCAGTGGATCGGAAGGGTACATCTTGAAACTAGATGCTTTGCGAGAAGGCGGCGACGGCAACATCTTCACCGGCAGAAAGAAGAGGCTTCGTTTGCATGTTGCTGGCGCGACAGATGTGCCTGTCGATGAGGATCGTGAACCAGATTCCCTCAAGCCTTATCTCACATGCAACTTGTACAGTCCAGGAGACATTGAAGGTGACACGCAAAAGAGGAAGACATCGGCGTACAAGCATCACAAACTGGGGATCCTACACAGGGGCGACAACCCGCCGGCCACGGACCCTATTTGGGACGAAACGCTTGAATGGACCTACGATGACAATGAGCTTGTTTTCCTGCGGATGCTGATCAAGAGCGATGACGCGTGGGCTAGGAACCCTATGATTGCGGTAGCTGCGATTCGGCTGATGTATGTTGTCCCAGGGTGGAGTTTTATCAGGATGCTGGACATGAAGGGCAGAGAGACAAAGTGCTCCATCCTAGTCAAGTTTGAGATTGAGGACGTTTGAGAGCGCTGGCGCTGAAATGTATCTTTTTAATATCTTAATTTCCATAAATACGATTTCTTGCCCGCGCTATATACGACGGTTCATAACGCTGTGATGAAATTTCTACTTTTTTTTTCCCCAATACTACAACCTACCACATCC
Source organism: Periglandula ipomoeae IasaF13 (assembly GCA_000222875.2). NCBI lineage: Eukaryota > Fungi > Ascomycota > Sordariomycetes > Hypocreales > Clavicipitaceae > Periglandula > Periglandula ipomoeae. The sequence goes on from AFRD01000286.1 coordinate 5,506, forward strand.
TCTCCCAGCATCTTCTCCAAAATGGCACCTCAGCCAAGGTCGCCCGCCAGTTCTCTTCAATACCACCCTCCTCCCAAACTCGACACTCCTCATCCACCGCAGCCTTGCCGGAGACCAGGTCTGCCGTCCTCGGGTCCACAAGTTTCGTCTTCTTCCAAATCTTGCATCCGAAATAGAGGGCCGCGCTGTAGGGAATGCAGAAGTAGCCCGTGATGAAACCCTGTGGTTTGAAGGGAACGAAAGAGTCAAATCCAATGAGTAAGAGCGCCAGAACGACTAGAAGCAGCGCGAAGTATGTCCACCACGGCTGGAGGGGTGCCACGTACGGCAAAGCACTGTCTGGAAGATCCTGGGATCTGCGGGCTCGAAGCCAGCAGATGAAAATGATGATCATGAATACATATGTCGCGATGAGGCCCGTGGTAGTGAGGTCGATGAACCAGTTAAATACTTCAACGGCCGCATTGGAAGACACGAGGAAGGTGATGCATGAGATGAGAGATACCACCGCAACAGCGTAAATGGGGACACCAGACTTGCTGCATCTCATGAGAAATTTGGGCGCTTGGCCATCTCGCGCGAGACCATATAGCGTTCGTGACGACGAATACAAGTAGGCGTTTCCGCATGACAGACCCGATAGCAATACAGCCGCGTTAATCACATGCGGGAGACCGCTGATGCCCAGGTTCCGAATGCCAATTACCCAGGGACTCGCGGCCGAACTAGCACTGGGATCCGCGATGGCTCCCATGAGTCGTGGATCTCTCGAGCTGCAAATAATACCGACAGCCAGCACGCCAATGACGTAGAAACCGACCAGTCTGTAAAATATGAGCTTGGCCACACGCGGGATCGTTCGTCGGGGGTTCTGGATCTCGCCCGCCGCAAGGGCAATCATGTCCGGACCAGCGATGGTGAATCCGGCGTAGATGACTACTTTCCACACGCCAAGGAGACGTCCCACTGCGTCGGGGGCATAGTAAGCGTGCATGGCGTTGACATTCTTCCAGTAGCGAAAGCCATATGCGTCGCCGCGGGGGTTGCCGCCGCACATGGTGATGATGGTGAGGAGGACCAGGCCGAAGAGTAGGATGACTTTGGTGGAAGCCATGATGAATTCGGATTCACCATAGTATCTGCCACAAGATTCGCATTTAAGTAATTTGCTCTGTTTGTAAACAATGGAAGGGGTTCAGGAGACAATAGCCAAGAAAACAAAATGCAGGACGCAAGCATACTTACTTGACAGCCACGACGTTCAAACCTATACAAACAACCATTGCCATCGCAATCCACGCCGCAGGGTTAATATCCTGATTCCAATACTGCATAACCGTCGCCACGGCGCTATACTCCGTGCAGACCAGCATGAGTCCTGCGTAGAAATACGTCCAGCCCATGGTGAAGCCCAATGCCGGATCGACAAATCTGCTCGCCAGCTCAAAGATGGATCCCCTGACGGGCAAATAGGCGCACATTTCGGCCACGCACAAATTGCAAGGCCATACGAAGAGTGTTCCCCAGAGCAAGTAGCCTAGCACGAGGGATAACGGCCCGCACTGTGATAGTCGACTGCCGATGCCGACGAAGAGGCTTGTTCCAATGGAGCCTCCTATGACCATGAGCTGGACATGGCGGGGAGATAACCCTCTTTTTGTCTGGCCATATTTGATGCGGATCTCGGCGCTTTCATCGAACACGCCCTTGGAATACCCTTCTTGATAGTCCTCATTCTGAGGGTGGGATTGCGATTTCGACTCAATATCTGCCATGGTGATGGAATGTCTACTACGAGACGAGTGCGGGATTATAAAGCATGGTCACATCGTCCCTGGGAGGGATGCAAAGAAGCTTATTTATCACTGCCGTCCTTGGCCCAACTTTCCAGCGGCATAAGCTGATAAGATGCAGCTCCGTTCGTCGGCAGTTTCAACGCCATATCTGCCACCCTGAGCATTGACAGGTCGACGCTAGTCCGGCAGCCAAGAACCTTCGCATCTACTCTATGGTAAGATACGTCCCATAGTCTAGGCAGGCAACGCCCGCGTCGAATCTCATATCAATTGCCCTCCCGAGAGGTACCCACTGAATAGTGTCAGCTCGAATCCGATAAGCTTCCAAGATTGGGCGAAGCAAGAGCGTGTGTAGAGGGCGGACTTCGTTCCCCGTGGAGAGATGTACCCACAATTGATACCTGGCTGGGTGACATGACTCGGGAATATATGATAGATAGATGCAGGTCTGAGGAACGCGGGGATAGTCATACGACGGTTCGTCGATTTAGGCTATTCTTCATACTTTTCTAGACGGCGGTTTACGGAACGGTGTTGATGTTCTAGAAGTTGTGCCAGGCGCGGTTAAGCATGCCCTCTGAGGCGAAGGGATCCCATCGCGGCTAAGAATTTGGCATAGGTGTGTACGAAAGAGCGCGCAGAATCAGCGTCTCTGCTATCATACAATAAATAAGATGTATTTTGCCCATTGTGCGCCGCACCGGTATGACAATTGGCTGTGAATGAAGGCAGATCAAACTCGGTAGAACCCCGAGTCGTTGACTGCCGGGGTGAAGTCGGGGTGAAGACGCCAAGCTGCCGTCCTCGAGAATATGCGATCTCCCAATCACGACCTCCATTCGCCAGAACTTGTCCAGATCACACCAGTCCCTACTTCCAGCCGCGGCAACGCGCTGTGCAGAAACATCAAGGCTTCACCATGACCGCGCGCCAAGCACAATTATACTTTCGAGAGATAACATGAGGGCTTTCTGCTATTTATGAATTTTGTATCTCTGACGGACCCCACCGTCGCAATTGTTATCAAAGAATTGATCGCCATCAAACAGCACATACATGCAGTCAATCGCGGTCTTATACCCGATATCGCTGAAGCTGTCCAAACAGGGCGGGCATGTCAAAATGCGGGGAAGATATCCGTCGCATCTTACTGGTCTTTCTTATTTCCAATATCCATTCTAGCGCCTTCACAGTAGCGGGCTGTCGGCGTCAAGGGCGGGAAATGGTCAATAGCAGACCTTTATGCATTATCTCAAAGACTTGTGGACCAATTTTCGAGAAACTTGGCTCGACGCTTTGGAACGCTTTTGTGTCTATTTTTGGCCACGTGCTGCTTCGAGAAATGCTATTCCAGTTCCTTCGGCTCGGCCAATGACGTTGTGTGTTTTGCTCTAAATAGGCAATGTAACACTCTCAACATGAGAAGCATTCACAACATCTCCTGCACGTCACGTTCGTGAACAGGAACACTGAATTCTTTCAAGTCTTCAATATTCGCACTAAGATCCGCAGTCGTTTATCGATTTATTGTCCTCGGTCAAATATACCAGATGGCGCACACGGTTTCCAGAACAAGAACCGCCCAAGCTACCCTATTGCTCTCTGTAATTCTTCCACCAGTCAGAGTTGAGGCTTTCAACTCCTCAATATAACACAACATGATCCAGCTTCAAACCTTCACTTAAACTTCTATATCCTTGGAAGTAAGCAGAAATTTCATGAAAAAAGGCAACATAAAATCCGTCCTCAAACAAGCAAGACTTCATCATGACAAGTCTCGGCTCTCACGCTCAAGCGCTCTCCGACTCGCTATGCAGAGCAGGACTCGTCCCCGGAAGCGCTACAACACTTATTCCTCGCGATTTTCGGCCATCCACGCAGCTGACCATTTTATATAATGGCAAGCAAGTTGACATGGGGAACTTGTTTCGCGTATCAAAGGTCATGAGGTCACCATCTGTGCAGTTTGAGCCCGAGGTTTGAGAACCATCTACCCTATGCTACACTAGCATGAAATCGTTTTGCTAATACTCGCCTCACATTCAGCCCGAAGCATCCATTGATGCATCATACATGCTCATGCTGGTAGATCCCGATGCTCCCACGCCAGACGACCCCAAGTTTGCTTTCTGGAGACACTGGGTTCTGCCTGGTCTGCAGCCGCTGCGGGAGATAGAGGGCGTGGTGGCTGAGACGAAGCCTGCTTTGACGGAGTATCTTGCGCCAGGCCCAAAGGATGAGTAAGTTCTAGCCTTTGTTCTCGACCTGATGCTTCATCGGAAGTTTTATCTGCATAGTCACAGCGTTCTACAATGGATGGTAATGCTGATGTCATCAGTTCTCGACCACACCGATATCTCTTCCTTTTATTCCGGGAACCCCATGGGTTATCTCTCTCCAAAGAGGATATTGGCGGAGAAGAGTTTGTGCACAGACGATCGTTTGACACAGCGACGTTCATCACCAGACATGGGCTAAAGCTAGTTGGCGTGAATTGGATGCTGGGTGCAGGCGATGGATGGAAGGAATGATGGTCATGTAGTCAAGCTGGTGTTGCAGACTACGGTGTAAATGCTGCCATGAAGTGAACGGAATCGACGGCTGTGTTGCTCGATGCATGAGATATTATAGCTATTCGACCGATGATTATTCTCGGGGTTGGTGCAGCTTATAACGATTTAAGATTAACTCAGTAAGTTAAACAGCTGTCTTGTCTAAATAGACTTTGTGTAAGACGGCGAAGTTACTGTTGGAAGACCGCCCTTGACGAACACCGGACAGTATTATCAATGAGATGACTGAGCCGCGAGTGGGAATGGCAAAATTATCTTTTGCTCTTGCGAATGATATCCTTGATCCCGGGTCTCCTTCTTACCCCTAGAATTTGGCTTCTGCAAGACGTACAGGGATGATGGATATCGCAATGCTCAAACTATTACATACGGGCAACGAAGCGAAAATACGTATTTCTCGACCCTTGGGGTGATTGCATTGAACCTGGAGTCTCCCTAGCTTGAAAGCTTTGCACTAGTTGCACCTTTGTGTCCGATGATGCACATCATGATTGCTAATCCACGCCTACACAAGCACAAGGGTAAGCAAACTGAGAATAACTACATACATACAGTACTCACAAGGATCTAGAATGTCGGTGAGTAAGGATGTGATCCAATGTTGTTCACTGTCTTTTCCAAATTAATATGACTTGACAGCCAATAATAGGCAACAAATTTATGATACTCAAGCGACGACTCATTGTTCAGTTATGATATGATCATGCACTTGCATCATGCCACCAGCAAATTGAGGAGACAGAACAAGTTTACCATTGGATTCTTACTGTACTTACCTTGTTTACCAAAAGCAGTGCAATCGTTATAATGACGTGCCGATGGCCATTGAACATCCACCAGGGTGAGACACGCCGGGCAGCACGGTTGCAGTATGCTTCTCCAGTCTTTTCTTGACGAAGCTGGACTTACCATTTGTGCTCGGATATTACACTTATCCTTGCCCTTTCGCAAAGAGGAATGGGTAAACCGGGAAATTCAGGCGCATTATGACAAGTTTGACGGATCCAAACCGTTCACTGGGATTTGGCTGACAACCACAATTCGGGCCGGCACATTCCGCTGGTAGTGCTGTTACTATTGCTAGGTTCGTAACCCACGGCAGCCGAGTGTAGATAGTTGCTGTACAGAGCATGGTTACCCACTGTTCGGGCAGTAACAATCACGAGCGCCTTCAGAAGGGTGGAAGGCAAAAGATTTGCAAGACTGTGAAGCCGTCGGCATCCCACGGTTGCGTCATTCAGTTTTTTGAGATGAGGCTGTCAAACAGGGATGTGTCTGCCTGGAGGCTGAGGCTCTGGATCTGTAATTGCTGGCAAAACGGCTGCCTCGAAGGAATAATGCCACCTCGTATCCTTCTAACCCGATTTTCCGCGCCGTTCCCCCATCCATTAATTGTTTTGCTATTACTCCGTATTTTGAAGTAATCCCATAGCCAACGGTGAATGCCGATCTGATGCAATGACATCAAGGTGGGTCCCTTGGGGCGACTCACGGGGCTGCATTTTCTCACGGCCAAGCTGGAGGGCAAAACAATTACTCGCGACGACAATGAAGCCTCGAGTCAGATCGTCATTTAAGTGAAAAAGACAAGAGTGGCCAATGTGCACCTTGACCCATGTCAATTCGGATGCTGGGACAATCCATCTAAAAGGTCCTGGCGATAATAACTCATGTGTTGTTGTGAGATCCCCAGTTTTTCATCGGAAGAGAGCATGAGACTAGCGTGGGCCAGCGGCCAAGGAGAAGGGTTTGATGTATGCTGGAGATGAGGATAAGCCAGAGACCCATCCATTTTTGATGGCGATTTCTGTGATCACAATCTTGCGCGTCTCCGCCGAGTGGACACAGTTAGCCAACGGCGCGGTAGTGCCTCCGCGATTGGTTTGTGACGCCCTTTTGATAGTTCATGGGTGAAATTTCCGCGGCGTCTGGAAGACTACTGCATTGAGTAACCAACATGGAGAGTGATCTCATGAAGGATCCGGCGATTTTCAGAGAAGTTACTCCAGTTGACGATCCTTGGCGAAGAGCATTCTGCAGCTGCTGTTCAACAGAAGGGCATTGTGCAACGTTGTGATGTCGCGGAATACCAAACAAGCACTGCACCAGCTTCTGGCGGCAACGCGTCTCCTACATGGGAATGCAGTTTTTCTCTCCGTTATTGAGCTGAGAATACCAGCGACGATCACCATGGGATTGTTGGCCTTGGCTGGAACGCACCGTCGACGATCTGCTCGCAGTCCATTCGAGCATCGGTCATGTGCGGCGTAACTTGCGCCAATGATGATGTAGACGATGCATTACGAGGCTAAGAAGTCGCCCACGACCTGAGTTTTTAGGACCTGAAATGACCATCGTCTCCAAACAACACGAGGGATAATCGTGAGATATCGAAAAAAAAAACGAGAACCGCGTATTACAGTATTATCCGATAACACATGGAGTCCTCCGACCCAATTCTGCCCCCTTCTGTCAGCCAGGGATGCACTTTCCTCCAAAGTCAGTCAGTCAGTCCCTCGTGGTCACGGGATCCTTCACTCCCCGGCTAGTCTTTGTACGCGGCAGAAGCGCTCGTGCATCCCTCCACGATCCAAAACACGCAGTCGAGCTTTGCGGTGAGGACATGTTTTGTTTCTCGTTGTCCCTTCTCTCGTCAAGGAAGGCCCAGATCGCTGGCTGCACACCCACGTTGTTTCCTCCCCCTCAAACTCGTGGCCCACGGTCTGCACTGTGCAAGGCGAGGCATGCGCGTGGCGCCGGCTGCACCAACACGGCCACCCATCTTTGCTTCGAAAGCTTCTGTTCGACTTCACAACACCAGCCACTGGCACATCGCAGCCCTGGTTCGCTGACCCTGGACACTGGACAGCAGGGGTTCGCGTCGATGGGCCGCCTCATGGCGTCACTCCCTGCTGATCCTCTTTTTGTGATGATTTGGCCAATTCGCCCATCCCCCAAGGACGGCCGGTTGGCATTGTGGCATTCTCCCATGCTGAGCCCATCGGCTTCCCACTTCCCACATTGAAGCAGAGCTTGAGGGCTGCCCACCCATCCCCTGTCAGCCTTGATTAGCGTACCGGACCAATTGCCTTATTACACAGTTATTGGGAGTTTTCGTCCTTCGTTGGCGGACCTGGAGACGTCCAACTCTACGCTATTGTCAGCTGTCCATGCAAAACGCACCATCGTGACAGCCGTCGACCTACCCTTTCTGGCATCAGCTTACGGACTATTGGATGACGAGCTGCTCGGGAATGAGGACTTCTGACTAGAATTTGCATCTCCACGCAACTATCAGTTTTTGGACGTCTTCGTGGTGGAATCCTTCATGCATCTCTCGCAAATGTTGTAATCTGCTGGACCTGCAGAGAGTAGACGTGATGAATCACATATCGGAACCAGGCCTAATGATTATTGTCGCATCCAATTATTTTCGAGCCTAAATCCGCAGCTGACTACACCGACATCTTCTTTCCAAGTTAAAATTAGTGCCTTATCGGGACACTAGGTATCGTGTTCGACTTCTTCAGGTCTGGCCAGGGACTGCCCAAACAATTCAAATGGAAATACTTCCACCGCCAACAAGGGATATATGCTGGTGATATTCACCGGCGAGGGGCAGGCTGGATGAAGAGTCCCGCGGTCACGACCCATGCCAACTTACGATGCTCCGAGTCATTTGCGAACACACCCCCTTTGGCTCTTGACATGCTGGGATTGAGGCAATCACAGGCCCTAATCCGCCATAATCCCTCCACCATGCGCCAAATACGGCAGAGTGTCAGTTGTCGATCCACAGCACATGGGCCGAATCTAGCCTATCGTCGTCTCCTGTGATGTCAAAGGGTCTTCCTCCGCTTTTCTGCTTTTTCTTACCCCCACTGCCGCCTGCCTTGACGTTTGTCGTCTGAGCAAACAACACTGACTGGATCTTCCAGAAAATCAGACTCGTGAACACGCCGCTGAGCAACGGCGATGATTCGACGGTTATCAGCTATTGACAGAGTGCATAAATCATTGCAAGCACCGAGGTAAGTACACGCTTCGATACGAATGACAAGTGTCCAATATAATGCCCTTCCCGAATGATGTGTCAAGAAGGATGAAGGATACTTTTTCAGTAATGGGGGTTGACTGCGACTTCGGTCAGGCGATCATCCATCCATTCATCTCTCAACGACCCAGTACCATGCCTGTATGTATGTGCGCAGACAGTGCGGATGGTCTTGTGAATGTCCATCCGAGCGCAATGTGCGAAATGCTTCCTGAGCTCAACAGAGATCAAGACTTGTGTGTCCAATGAGTCGAACCGTGTTACTTCGCTCGTCTGGGACCCCAGCAATGATCGAGCCAACAGAGGGCAGCTACACCAGGACTGCCGCGAGGCATTGCCAACGAATTTGCCCGGTATTACGCATTGCGACACGAGTGATTGGCGGCTTGGCCTTCCATTTCAGCTAATGGTGCCAGCCGTAAACACTCGTGGGGGAAGCCCCTTACTACGTCAGTCCTCTGGACATGTGTGACAAGCGTCTCGATGAGCAACACGACAACGGGAGTGTTCTCGTGAGCACAAGCAGCACTAGACAGGCACTCAGGACAGCATTTACGCCAGGGTTGGAGGTGCAAGATCCAATACTGCAACGTGGGACAAGAGCCGCATTTGGGAAATCATGGACAGCGTCAAGTCATGAGGCTTCCTGAGCAGTTGGCTGTGTTTTGCCCCGAAAGGGCACATTCCATTCAGTTCAGCATCTGGCCATTCCGCTTGCTGTTGAGTTTGCCACAGGCTGCCTTGCCGTTGGCGCGCATCACGCCCAATGCTCTGATGCCGATCGACCACACTGGCCTCTGCTTGCTCGTCAGTGAAACCCGGGTTGGGGCTAAGAGAGACGGACCCGGCGTGATGATGTCAAAATGGCGACAAATGCGTTTGAACTGGCCAGTGCGGCGCTCGACGAGCCTCGCCATCATGAAACATTGACTGAAGCTGCCCAAGCAGGCGGGTTCGAAGTTGTAAACAGCCCCAGATTACAGACTATCATGTCTGGTAATAGCAGCTTATGTATTGTGCTTGCACATGAAGGGCGTCTCGGCCGTCAATGTGGCATCAGACAGGTCGTGGATTTTGGTTGAGCGGTGCGGTTCCAGTCAGACGGGCTCAACCGCACAAACCGCCGTTGATGGTTCGTTGATTGTGTCAAGATTGTTTCCACCGGGGCCTGTTCTGAGCACGCGAGAGATGGTGAAATAGCACAGTGTTGAGCGAACAGTGTTGCACGAAGCAAGCGGTCGGGACGAGGTCGACTGTGGTGTTGCTGTGCTGGATATGCACACGGCGGACTGAGCCAGCAACAGAAAGCAGGCAAGCAGCAGCCCCTTGTTGATCTTCGTCCCGAACAACGTCACTGTCTCCAAGCGTCTCCATCCCGCCACTTGGTTCGCTGGACCGGCGTCCTCAGGTCGCTATTGCCTCCACTCACACCACACATGCCACCATCTTAGTGCTACAGGGAAAGAAAAAAATTGGGAAAGGGGGTCGATCAAGTACCGGCAGGTCACTTATTTGCGGGCCGCCGGTGCAGGTGTACCTGGCGTGACATGCACCGCGAGGCTAGCGGTTGGCTTGTCCTCCGTCATTTGCTCCGGCCATCTGTGCCTGTGTCTGCTAGTGGTTGCTGCTTCCAAATTCCCCCCCAGCCGTAATTCCCTCTGGCCAGTAGAGCGCTGTACTGGCGTTGCCCAGTGGTGGAGGAGAAGGAGATGGAGCAGCCGTGGGACCCCAACCTCTTCTGCAGCCTGCCGCCAGCCGCCAGAAGGGCTCCAGTGCCGGGTTGCCTGTGGCCGCCTGCTGTTGCCCTGTGCTGTGCTGCATCAGCCGCCTGTGCGAGCTGCCCCCAGGTCCCCAGGCGCCGAGATATTGGGATTGACTGCTGCTCCTGCTCCCAGAACTTGACTCTTCATCTCGCCCCCCCGACGTCAGTCACTAACGGTACTAACACGCCCCCCCATGCCACCCCCCGGCCGCCGTCTCTCAGTACTCAAGGTCGGTGATGCTGCATGTGCCCCCAGTGCCACTGCCGCCATCCACCCAGTCCCCATCGTGCCAGTCCCGTTTTCATTTATCCACCGCCCTCCCTTCATCGTCGTCTTGGCCAACCGCCACTTACCCCACCCTCTTCCCTCACCCAGTCTGCCACCGCTTTCTCACGACCCTTTCCCCCCTTGGCTCTTGCGGTCTTTAGAGGGAAAATATTTTGAACGCCTTGATCCGGACACGTCAAGTTGTTAATCATCTCAGAGGCTACATGAAGCGGTAGAGCCCTCTATCTGCAACCCCCATTCTCAACCTCCGGTATTCTATAAGCACGCATCGCGTGTGCGCTGGATACTTTGGTCTCGCTCGACCCCGACAACACTGCTTTCACCCACGAAAACCATTCGTATCCCCCGACGACCACCCGGAGACCACGACACGAAGCTTCAATTCTTGTGGCCATGTCAGACGACCACGATTTGCAGTCAAATGGCTACAATGGCCAGTCCTATCCTATAGAACGATCCGATTCCTCAGCGTCTACTGCCACATCTGAGAATAATGATGCCGAAAACAACGGACCTGTCCTCCACCAGCCAATTCCTACACGACCGCGATTGCCCAGTCGAAAAAGCAGCGGCCCTCTCGTCGTTCCTCGCGACAGCTCCGCCGTAGGGCCTGTCGATGCGCAATTTGGGCCAGACGATGTCAGAGCCATGAGCCCCCGACGAACGAGCGAAGACATCGATAGGATGGGCAAGGAAGCGAGGGAAGAGATGCGAAGGTAGGACTTCATGCACACCGAGCTCAAACGATTGCCGGTGGCGCAATGCTATGCTTGGTCTCTGGTCAGCGAACAATTGCTAACAAAATTCAGACATGCCAAACTTCTGCAGGAATCGCTAATCACGATTTTCAACCGCATTGAAGCAGTTCGAGAAGAGCACGACAAATTGGACAGCAACAACAAGTTCCTTCAGAAGTATATCGGAGACCTGATGAGCACCACCAAAATCACGGCAACTGGTAGCCGCGGAAAGAAATAAGCCGCATATTCGCTCTTACATGTACAACAACCCTTTTCGGTGTCACGAACATGACAGGAAAGAGCAGCACTTTCTGGATCACTATTTGAAGAAGTTCTCACTCAAGATCGTCTAACTCGGTTCTTTCTTTTCTTTCTACGATGCGACTGCATGGGAAACAAACGCTTCAGCCTGCAGTTCGCCTTTACGAAAACCCAAGTACTCCACGATATCACGAATCGCATGGTAGCATTCGTTGCATTTCTGCATTTTGGCTTCATACTGGGCCTCTTCATGGGCATGATACCCTGAATCTACCGGCGCATATTCCCACATTACTCTTTCACGAGGCGCATGGATCGATGCGGCATTCTGTCGCTACGCCTGCGCCTCCTTGTCAGCACCCGATTTGGGTTTTCTACTACACCCCCATTGTATATTAACTACGGCATGACAGGGCAAGCTACACTGCCGAAATGATTTTTTCCTTCGCTGCTTGAAGTCATTTTGCCGGTGTGGTTCGTTTCTCGTCCCGCTCCTGCCCCTCAGGGCGGGAAAAACTCCGCCCTCAGGTGATACTGGAGCAGCCAACTCTTTCTTTTTTCTTTGCAAAACGAAATACCCTCTATCGAATCACTATATCACATCAGGACGCCCTTGGCTCAGGGACAGGGCAAGGGATCATACTGCTCGGCGTTAAGGGAAATTACTGGCGCACGCAAGAGGTGTCGCGCCTCAAATTATGTTCAAGTGTTTAACTTCATATTTTATGCATCGGAAGCGTTTAGAAGGGGGGAAGAAGATAGGCGCATGCGAGAGCAACAGAATCGAGAGCCGGAGAGAAGATGAGCATTGCACGTCTATTGTTTTCAGGGTGGGCAAGACGGATGCGATTCTATTCTTTTCTTGACTTGTACTTTCATACTACTCCTTTTTTTTTCATCGTCTTTCAAATCAGCTGGGCAGCAGCAGTGGGCTTGCCCGGCGGCGGGTAAAAACAGCCACGTCATAAGAAATCGAAAAAAAGTAATTGATACCAATAAACCAATGCGAACCAATACCGTCTGATATGAAATCCGTTTGGCATCTACAAATTTTTTAATGTAATGGTGTAAGCCGCGCCGAACCCACTTGACTGAATTACCCGGCGACTCTGACCTGGCATGTCCACATTTGGCAAACCGAACGAACCACGTCAATGGCGCGAGCAAAGAGACAAGAATAGTCTGTTGAACGATTTGCCGCTGTGCTGTTCGTAGGTTGAGATGCAGATGTGCGCCAAGCTATGCTAGTTCGCGTTGGGTTGTATGCGCATTAGGTTCCAAGGGACGGGCCGTTTGAAGTTGATGTTATTGCCAGTACAATGACTTGGTGAATGGACCCTGCGCTGCGCTTATCGCGTGCTTGGGCATCAACATATGGGATTTGGAAGAATACCAACACCCTTTTCATGAGACATATCGTCTTATCACATTCTTATTTGCAATCATTTGCGTACTATGCTCGCTTACCATATTTATAGCGCAGCGCGTTGTACATGCTTTCTAGTATGTAAAGCGAGATGGGCACTTATTTAGCAAGGCATCATATACTTGGCGATAAAAACAGTATGCGCACCTTTTCCCCCCTGTTCTAAATGTAAGCATGACCTCTTTGTCCAACATGATGTATTCCCCACATTCTGACCGGTTTCCCGTTTCGTACGCTGCATGCAGTAGCCTTCCTGGATCGTGCATGGTGCAGCTGGGCAGGGTTTGGAAGGGTGTGATGCGGGATGGGTGGTTTTGCACGGGTGTGAGCCGAGGCTGACTGCTGCGACGTTAAAGGTATACAATCTACTTCATCGCGAATGTCAATCAAGAGTATTGATTGTAGGGAACTTTTAACGAAGACGATTCTAAGGTCTTGTAATGTGATTTAGCGCGCTCGTGCTGTTATCCTCCCCTTCAAGCGTCCCATCCCCTCGCTTTCAAACACCAATGGTCCTCCTCCCGGGCCACTAGCATCCAGGCTGACCGTTACGCTCCTCTTCTCACTGACCACCCTGACCGTTTCGCCAATGTTCTTCCAATCCACCTCACACGGTACAGGCGTACTGGGTGCACCTCTGTCTTCTGTCGACGGGACCTCTTTGATCTCGACGGTCGGATACGGCAGGTAGCCTTCCCGCTGGGGGATGAGGACCAGCGGGATCTCGGCTTCTGTCTCGGCGGTCGAGGACATTGTGTCTAGGGATTTGCCGCCGGGGATGACGAAGTGGCCCTTTCGACGACCGCCGAGGAGCCATGAGTCCGAGGGGGCGGTGACTTCGTAGCTGAATTCTTCGTCGTCGCGCGGCAGACCGTCTGTGTCCCAGACTCGGGTCCATTTCAGGTGCAGGGTCGCTGGGATGATTTGGTTGACGACGGCTGCTGGGGCGCCGGCGGATGGACCTTCGAAGTGGTCTAGGACGGAAGAGTCGATGCGGATGTCGGGTGTGTGCACGACGAATAGCGATGGGATCTCGACGGGGATGGTGATGGAGGATGGCTGCTCTGAAGATTTCGAGGCGGGAATGGGCATCCGAGGATGCTGTTTCTGCCATGTTTCGAGGAACTCGGCTAGCTTTGTCGCCGCGTCGTCTTTGGTGCCGGGGACGTGTCCGATTCCACGCAAGTGTTGCGCCCACGGGATGCCCTCTAGATACGCTGTCGTGACTTGGCCAGTAAGTGCTGCGCGCTCTAAGTCGTGGCCTTGTAGTCCCTTGCGTGTTTCGGCAAGGACGCGCGCAGCGGTAACCATCGAGTAAAGTTCAAGTGGCGTGTCCTTGAGCCCTTCAAGCACAGACTGCTGGATCAGATCTTCGATTTCTGCTTGTAGGACGCTGTAGTGTAGTTTGAGGTGTAATGTTTTGCCAGCTCTGATGGTGGCCTTGACGTCTGGCTTTCTCCGAATCTTGTAGAGCAATGTGGCTTGCTGCTTGGGGAATATTATGACAGTATCTGACGGCGGAAACCCAAAGGAGGACTCGAACAGCTCGGATTCCAAGAGCTCGCTTTTGAATAATCGCAGAGGACTCGCGGATGCGGTTTCCACATTGAAGCGCGAAAACAGCGCATTGTGCTTGAATACATCTTGCACGTTGACGCCCACTGCCAGGGAAACCGGGATGATGATAGACTTTGCTAGATAGAACGACTCGCCGGACTCCGTAACGTACGTCACTTCTACTCGGACTGAAACATCTCCCAAGTCCTGTTCTATGGAATACGGAAATCGCACCGTGACGGTGGCATTGGGCACTATTGACCCAAAAGAGACGGCTCCGGACTCGGGTGGTTTCGCGAACGAGGCCGACGACTCATCCGTCAGCTTGGCCTCCGTCGTCAGCAGCCGCAGGCCGCCTGTCGTGGGACGAAGTCGCACCTCGCAGCTCTTCGGCGAATTCCAACCAGGTGTCACGATGAGGTCAAGCGCGTTATTTTTGCCCAGGCTGATGTGCTTGCTGGAGGTAAGTTGAACGTTGAGACCGCTCGTGCGCTGGAACAGAGTAACATCTGGGTCTTTGAAGATGTCGCTTGACCGCAGTGGTAATTGGTTGACGTCTTGCTCGTGGTGGAAGAATAGGTTGTTCGACGTCAAACCCAACCGGCCGACACGGTAGCTTCCTGGTACGACGGACTAGTTCTCATTAGCTCTTAACCCTTGTGAAGGACCAAAGATATTGCCACTTACATGCGTTTTGACAGAGATCTTGTTCTTGCCAGGCACAATGACAAGGTTGTCCGTAGCCTCAAAATTGATGTCTCTGCATGGCCCGCCATCCACGCAGGTGATCCTCAGCTTGGCAGCATCTAGTGTGATCTCTTCGGGCAGCAAGCTCCGTAACGAGACAGTCAGCGAGCAGCTATCGCTCTGGTCGTGGTATTCAGGCGATCCTACCAGCTCAATGTCCATAAAGAAGTTTGCCAGTGTCGCTTTGACTTCTGATGAAAGATCTTTCGTCAAAGAAAACAGCTTTTGTGCAACTTGTCGAATTGGCGACAAGTCAGCACTGGCTGGCTTATGTGTTGATGTGGTCAATGTTGACTTTTGAAGCCGTCTTTCTCGTTCGCTTGCACAAGACTTGATGAGCAGCGTAAGTGCCCCGTTCACGTATTCGTCGTTAGATTTGAGCTCGGCGAGGCATCTGCAGTACATGACCAGCATCGACAGCTCCAGGCGACTCCAGCCACTGACTCCGAAAAACGGCGTTGCCACCTTGAACATGGCGGTGGCCGCATGGTATTCTTTCAGGTGAAATTTCAGGACGGCCATATCGGCCTCGCAGGCGTGAACGGCATGGCTATGATTTGCAACTGAGAAGTGATGCAAAGCCTTGCCTGTAAGAATTTCGTAGAGTCGGTAAAAGTCCTCTGTGTTATCGACAGCTGTCCTCAAGATTTGATCCTCAATTCCTGGGGGTGATGATGAGATCGCCGTCTTTCCGCCAGACTCCTTCTTTGGGCTTGATGCTGTGTCGTCGTTATCAAGATCAATCTCTTCCATGTCATCAAAGCCTGGTTCGTCAACGAGGGGTGCTTCATCCCACCCATTCGACCATCTTCGTGTCTTGCCTAACCCGTCCAATATACTCCTGGACACCATGTACAGCTCGGCACGCTGAGCTGCCAGTTCTTCAAGTCCAACCTTGAGAAAATATGAGCTTTGTGAACCTTGCTCCGCCAGATTGGGCGTTCGCCCGGAGCCCGGAAAGGGAGGGGCAGTAGGAGGGCGAGGAGACGTCTGTGTATGGAGTGAGGATGTCCTTGCGGGATGCATCATGGTCTTGGGTTCTGGGATAGATGATTTGGGCTCAGCTCCATCCCTGCCGGTCAACGTGGTCTGTGGAATGGGGATAGCCTTTGTTGAAGTCTGAGCTAAAATCTGCTGAGCCACTGTGAAAGCAAACGATGCTGTTTGATTATGCACCACCTCTAACACCAACGGGTCCAGCTCGGTAATTTGTGCGTCTGATGCCTGAGCTTTGTTGGCATCGCTCAGCAGAGAGCAGGTAATGTCCTGTCGCATGACCTGTGAAATGGATGGAATGAACTCCAAAGTGCGTCGGCACACCTCGGACAGCATGCCCAAATTTTCGAGCCCATCATCATTGTTCATCGGGGGGACAAGCGGTGCCACTCCGTGAAGAATCGATTTGTGTTCATCCCTCAGCTTAGCCAATAGTTCTTCCCTGGTTGCAAACGCGTTTCCCAGCCGTAGCAGTAATGCAACCTGTCTCGAGAAAAGATAACAGCGGAAATCGAAGATAGATACCTGATTGGCAAGAATCATGTCGCGGTACGCCTTTTTCGAGGAGCTGATCGGGATGTCGGTGGTCTGATCTTGGGGCGTCTGCTGCTTCGGCAAGTCTTCAGCTTCATCCTCGCCCGCGTCGCCAGACATTTCCGCCAGTGCTCGTTTAGCCGTCTTCTTCAATTCTTCCGTATACGGCAGCATAAAACCGCCATGCTTCTCTGGTGATCCACTCTCTGCTTGCTCGCGGATAACCGTGTCGAGGCCAACACTAAGTTCGTCATAGCCGACGAGGGCATCCTCGACAAGCCCTACATTCTCGAATCCCCGGGCCAGTCCTTCTTTGAGAATAAAGAATGTGCAAAAGTTCCAACCAGGTAAGCTGCGCTGGCCATCCTTTTCTTTTATGTCCTCCTCATACTGAGTCACGCGCATATCGAATGAGGTGAGAATCAAGCTCTTCAGCTTGCTCATCAAGTCATTCCACGCGTTCTCGGTATCTTGCTCTGTCTCTGAATACCCAGATGGCACAGCAGGGACCACCCGCGGCAGAAGATCGTACGGCACATCATTGATGCCAATACGGATCTGCGCGACCCGGTCCGGAGCGCCCTTGCTCGACGAATTGAAATCAGATCGAAGCTTCTCGAGCAACGGAGTCGAGCCAGTCCTCCAGCGGGACGAAGTCGAGGTCTTGTCTGCTGGCGTACCATCCGCCTTACTCCCACTGCTTCGAGGCTGGGTCGCCGCGACCGTGTTGGGGATGACCACGTGCAAGACGAGCCATTCAAAAGCGTCGTGCTTCTCTTGATTGCTGGCCTTTTTGGAACTGCTACTTGACGATGGTGTTTGGGCCTTGATCCACTCGCGAATCTCACTTCTCACGGTAGCTTTGTAGGAGTCATTGTCGTCGCATCGCACGAGAAGCACTTTGAGGTACGGGGTGCTTCGCAGACCGGGTATTTGGTGGCGTCGCTGGATACCAGTCGCGGGCCTTGTTGCAGGAGTTTGCTTATCTGGTACGTCGGACGAGCCGTCGTGTACACCGACTTGCTGTGTCTGAAAGCCATCATCCTGTGAGGCACTCGTAGACCGCCTCTGCTTCGTGCTGCTCTGGTCAGCGGCTTCTGTGGCATCGCCCTGTACCAGGTTGACGTGAAGAGCATCGATGGATCGCAGCGGTCCCGCGTGAGACTGCCAATGTAAGTTGCGAAGAGGTAATCGGGGGATTAGCCCCGGCGCAAGGAGCTTGTAGACATCGTGAGGATCGAAGTACTCAACTGTACGCAGGTTAGTATATGGAAGTGGAAGATGAAGAATGGCGGTAAGCTGTTAACCTGTCACTTTTGACGTCGACGACTGTTTTTCCATGGCCAACAGGTCGCTGTTGCCATTGGCATGGTACGACGAGCTGGTCTGCGGAATCGTCGTTTGTGAAGCTAGAGATGATGAGCTTTGGTCTGGGACAGACAGCCGACCCCTGTGCCCTGACTGCTGTGTGGGTCGAAGTGACACAAGCCAGCGACGACGTAGCGCCCAGAGCGGTGAGGACAGGGAAGCTTCTGAAACCGCTGGAAGAAGCCCGTGATTGGCTGATTCCAGCCCACGTTGGCGCCAATTCCGTGGCGGGGTGGCGGCAGAATCGCGCGACTTCCAAAAGATTTGGAGGGGCAGGGAAGAGCAGGAAGCCATTCATTCACAATTTATTGGGCATGCATCTGCTCATTTCCAAATTTTGACGGTGACATTTATTCTGCAAAGTCAGCAAAATGTCTACCCTTCAGGCCGTCCGCTACTCCCGAGGCAAGCTGGAGGTCCTCGACCAGCTTCGCCTGCCCCATGAATTCCACTACGACGATGTTTCAACCCGCCAGGAAGCCTTTGACAGCATCGCCACCATGCGAGTTCGCGGTGCGCCAGCCATTGCCATCGTGGCCAGCTTGGGGCTCGCTGTTGAGCTCTACAAGGGCCCCGTGGCAGGAAGCAACGCTCAAGAGGTCATAGCTCACATTGACGAGGCCCTCGATTACCTGAAGCAGAGCCGTCCTACGGCGGTTGATCTCACCAACGCTATTAACCAGCTCAAGGCGCGGATAGGATCTGCCGGCGACTCCAAGGAAGCCATTGTGGAGGCCTTCATCGCTGAGGCCGAGAAGATTTTCGAAAAGGACCTTCAGACGAACCTCGCCATCGGCGACCACGGCGCCGAGTGGCTCAAGGCCCAGGTTGGCGCTACATCAGAAAACACCGTTTCAGTGGTCACACATTGCAACACTGGATCCCTGGCTACATCCGGCCACGGCATAGCTTTGGGTATTATCCGCACGCTACAGGCCAACGGACAGCTACGCCATGCATTTTGCACTGAGACTCGACCCTACAACCAGGGCAGTCGGTTGACTGCCTTCGAGTTGGTGTACGAAGGCATCCCTAGCACCCTCATCACGGACTCCATGGCTGCTTCACTGTTTCGCACCAAGAAGGCCGAGAAGAACATCACTGCTGTTATCGTCGGCGCTGATCGAGTCGTCCGCAACGGTAACACCGCCAACAAGATTGGCACTTATCAGCTTGCGGTTCTCGCCAAGTACCACGGCATCAAGTTCATGGTTGCGGCCCCCACAACCATTATCGACCTCGAGACGGAGACTGGAGACGGCATCAAGATTGAGGAGCGAAAGAGGGAGCTGACACAGGTCACTGGTGCTGTCATCAAAGCAGATGGCAGCGTAGACGAGAGCTCCAAGGTCCGCGTCGCCACTGCTGACCAGAGGATCGAAGTGTGGAACCCTGCATTCGATGTAACACCTGCGGAGTTGATTGATGCAGTGGTCACGGAGAAGGGTGCCGTTGAGAAGGGCGCAGATGGCAAGTTCGACTTTAGCAAGATCATGCCGGAGCGATGGGCACAGGTGGTGAGTCAGTAAGGTGGTTTATGAAAAGGACAAAGATATTGGGCGTTTCAACAACTTTGCATCCCATGATTACTTAATGAATTTGTATATACCGATAGATCAGCCACGCACTACTGCTTCAGCGCGTGCACAATCAACTTTTGATATCCCTCCACAGCCTCTTCCAAGTCTGCGACGGTGAGGTTCTCACGCGCACCGTGGGCTACCAAAATATTTTCAGGGCCATACAGGTATCTGGTGTGGTTGCCCGCCATGTTGGGGATATCTGTGCCATAATTGACGGTAATTCTCTCAAATCCTGCACGATATCAGTACAATCGCTCAAAAACAAGTGCCATTCTTACGAGGCAAAGACACTTACCATCAACCTCACAGTTTGACTCGACAGATCCATAACCATGAGTGCAAGTCATCTCAAAGGCCTCCTTGTCAACCTCATCCAGAATCTTCTGCACCTTCTCCTTGACAATCAGCTGGCCCGAGCTCTCGGGTCCAATGGCAACTCGCGCAGCAAAAGTCACCTTGGCCGTCTCGGGAATCACATTGCCCGCTACACCGCCGTCAAAACGACCAATGTTAAAAGTTGTGTTGCCGAACAGTTCCGAGCTGCCGAGATCTGCGTCGAGGATTTTCGCCAGCGCCCGAACCATGAGTTCGTTAGCCGACTTGCCCAACCAAGGATAGCCGCTATGACCAGGCACGCCCTTTGCCACGAGGTCGCAGAACAGACCGCCCTTGTGGCCGCATGCCAGCTTGTTCTCGGTGGGCTCGCCGAAGATGACGGCGTCGAACTGAGGGGGGTGTTTTTTCTTGGAGAGGGAGTCGCTGAAGGCTCGCATGCCGTCGCCTGCGACTTCTTCGCCAACCACGAAGAGCAGCATGACTTCGTTGGTGTTGATGGTGTTTGCGTCGTGCAGCTGGTTGAGGGCTGTGATCATGGATGCGACGCTGCCTTTGGCGTCGACTGAGCCTCGGCCCTTGATCATGGTGTCCTTGGTCACTTTTCCGCTGTCAATGCCGTAGGGGATGTGAGGGGGTACCACGTCGATGTGACTTGAGACGACGACCTTGGGTGATGCGTCCTGCTCGCCCTTCCATGCTAGCACGTTGAAGCGCTCTTTGCCCTTGGGCGTGCCTTCTCTGGCCTCACGAACTGCAATTCGGCATTGTAGCCGCGTTGGGTGAGATAGTCCACGAGGTAATTGCCTACGGCGTTCTCGTCGCCCGAAATGGAGGGAATTGAGACGAGTTCCTTGTGCAGGTGAAGCAGTTCGTCGCGGTATGAGGGAGCTCCATCGTCTGGGGATGCACCTTGATGAGCTGGGCGGAGCTTCTTGAGATCGTGCAACGGGCGCTGGGAACCAATGCCATAAACCCACGGGACGAGCCCGAGAGCATAAAGGAAAGCTGGCGAAGACCGCATCTCGTGTTGATGGTTGTCGGTGATTTCCAGCTGTGATTCAAGACAAGAATGAATTGAGTTTCGATGGTCGCCAACAGCGGTCTCGGGCGGCTAGACCCGCTTGGGCGAGGTCCATCGTCATGGTGGGCACTAATAAAGTGATTCGGTCTGGTCTATTCCCGCGCTATCTCCCCAGCCAAAGCTGGCGTGCTCTGATTCAGCTGGTTCAGCGCTGATGACTGGAGCTGCTGAGCAGCTCAGATGGAGGCTGGGAGTTGTGTGCGTGCTTCACTGCAAGCTGTCTGCAAGTTGGTGGTATCCACACGTGACCCGCGCTGTCTGTCCGCCATCAGCGTTGCATGGGCGTCCAAGGTTGGACGAGGCGGCAGCCCGAAGATGCAGCTCCGTTGAAACTGTCAAGTCTGGTGTCACCGCAATCTGCATTCCGCAATGACGCGCCCGACAGCAAATATTAACAGACTGGTCTGATTATGGGCTGTCCCTCGTAATTCTGTTTGTCATCACTCGACATGATTCTTGGGCGACGTTGGCCAAGCCACAAAGCCCCCTTTATGCTAGAGCTGATGTGAGATCGTCCAAGAAACGCCCCCGTTAGACCAACCTGTTCATGGGCATAACATGTTGCTCACCCGGGTCGTCGGCTCCACCACCATGGGCGTTGGGCTGTTAATATATAAATATGCTTGTCGGACTGTCGTGCAGTGATTTCGTTTTGTTATCCATTTCTTGCATTTCTTTGTGACGTTAAGAGAGGCTGCTGTTTTCCTATCATCATGTCGCGATATATCGATCGGCTGCCTGAGCCGGCAGAAAAGAGGCCAGTCAAAGTCATTGTTGCCACAGCCAGCAGGTTAGTTGTGTCTCTGTGCAAGCAGAACAACCAAGGTTTATTTCTGACGTGAAGGAAAATAAATGTAGAACAGGAACATTGAGCGTCTACCAGGCTATGAAAATCCTGGGCTACAAGACATACCACATGGCAGAGTGCTGCATTGAGGGCGGCGTTCCGCACATGCAGGTTCTCAACGAGGCCATTCGCGCACAGTACGATCGCTTCTCGGGAATCAAGCGGTACACCCGAGAAGACTTTGACAAGTGGTTTGCCGAATATGACGTGAGTTATTCCTTGCAAGTATTCGCGATTTCTGCTAACTCTCTTTTAAATAGTGTCTCGTCGAGATCCCCTACTTCTTAGGCCCCGAAGTCCTCGAAGCTTACGCCGACGACCCGAACGTCAAATTCATCCTGACGGATCGCGACCCCGACAAATGGGTCACTTCGGTCAACAACACCGCTGGCGGTGTTGTCAAAATGGCCAATAGCTTTCCCATGAATATCCTGAATTATTTCAACCAGGACCTGTACTGGTTCCTCAACCTGAACAGGTCCATCTACGGCGCCATTGCCGATGACACGGTGCCTGGAGACAAGAACAATGTGGAAGCAATGCGACGAAACTATGTCTCTTAGTAAGTACTCTCAATCTGTGTCATTCAAAACACTGCTAATTATTCCCGTGCAGTATCGACATGGCTAAGCGCGTCCTGCCTGCCGATCGCCTCTGTTACTTCCGACTTGAAGACGGCCTGGGCTGGGAGCAAATATGCCCTTTCCTTGGTGTACCGATCCCCGATGAGAAATTCCCCGATGCCAATGTGCAGGAGAATTTCAAGAAGACTGTTGGCGGCTGGTTTGGTCCAAGGGTGCAAGGGGCCTTGCTGAAGCTTGGTGCTCTGGTTGTGCCGGTGGTAGGATCGCTGGCGTATCTTGACCTCAAGTATCACGGGTCGTTGAGGCCGGCGCTCTGAAGCTGTCCAACGATATTTGGTCCGTCCTTGAGGCAGTCAGCACAAATTGCATGAAGCGTAATACATAGCGATGATTGATGAATGACTTATCATTTTCGTAAACACTATTCCGGCGCTGCGACTCACAATTACTTGAGATATGTACATATGGATCCCCAAATTCGAGCCAAATTCTTAATCGTATCTGAGGCTCAGACGATGATGCCTCGAAACACACAATCATTAGACTCGATCTTGTCCCACGCTGTGCCACCGACTTCCCCAATTCTTCCACACTCATTCCATGCAAGTCGCTGAATTCCAACACCCCAAACTTAATTCACCACGAACGGCGCACGCCACCAGATTGTTCACCACGAAGCGTGGCGCTGTGGAGCAGAAACAGTATTGTCCAGATCGGTGTCGCATGAGGTCTTGCTTATTTGGTGAGGTCCAGAGTCTATTGTTGCGCCAATTGAGCGCTGAACAGATGCCTTCACTAGTTGGCTTGATAATTAGTACAGCACTGCACAGTACTGGACAGTAATGACAGTACAGGAATTCGCATTCTAAAGTACACCACCCTCTCAATGACTTAGACTTTCTGACTTGCCTCGACGCCTACCTGCTGATTGTCCCCTCTCCACGGCTCCAATTCCTCCGCGTATCCCTCCGTGCCTTCGTCAGTTCGTTTGATGTCCAATGCACCAATGATGCCGTCCAGCCCCTCCAGGGTCCTCACATTGAGCGGCAACAGGCGAATGTTTTTGCGGCGTACTTCCAAGGCAATTTCCTTTCTCTCAGGAGGCAACTTGTCGAACATGCTCACAGGAGGCCCATAGATGATATTAGCGACGTAGACGCCGCAGGTCGCGCAATATAGCCCAGAAGCCCATTTGCGGCCCGTCTTCTCGGCTCGGAAACCATAGAGCTCAAGAGCATCTTCTCTGCCGTAAATTTTGACGTTGTCCTTGTCGGGATATACACCGATATATGCGTTCTGGCGTTGTGAGCAATGCGGGGATGTAGAATGAGGATGTCTTGTGAGACGTGACTTACCCTGACGCAGGAGCTGCAATTGTCTTCTTTGAGCTCTTGTTCGCGAATGTCCACGAGCAGTTCGGTTTGTAATTTCCCGCAATGGCATGGGAAAAGGTGTGTTGCTGGCGGCGAAATGAGCGGCTTCGATATATGTCGTTCATCGCTTGTCTCGACGACAGTCAAGTTTGACCTGTGTTCCCACCGTTAGCATAACATTGAGTTTCCAAAGCAACTAAGTTCTTACTCGAGTTGAAACGGATTCACATCATGAAGCGTTCGCACATTGATAGCAAACTGTCCTTGCAAAGGTCCTGAGGTGTGATTTCCGGTCACACTCGTGCCACAGGCAGTGCAAAACTAGATCTGGTCAGTAGGAAGCAATGCGATAAAGTGTTTCTCAATCACCTTGTCTCGAAGCGCATTCGATGCATAGTCTTTTAGACGTCCATCATCTCGAATCACCTGGAAGGCGGCAGCTGGTGGAGTGATCCACAGATATCCTTTCTTGGCACACAAGGTACACGTGCATCGAATCGCTGTCGTGATAGCTTCGGGCAGTGCGACTTCAAATCGATATCGACCGCAGTGGCAGTTGCCACGGTAGACGATTTCATTCGAAGCTGGCATCCTAGAGTAGCGTCACTTCAAAGTGTACCATTACATGCATGTAATACTGATAATTTAACCTGCACGTTCTACGCTTCCACTATGGAGCGTCAATCTCGAGTTTTCGATTGCAGAAGAAGGTTTTCTCCAGCAAATTGGACTGCGGGGTTGATTGCTGACGCTGACGAGGGCTGCTTGAAATGCGTGCAAGATGATGCCGTCTATCCGTGATCTTCCAAAGGTGGGGATTGTGAGGACACCAGGCACAAGTGAAGCTCATGTCGCATTTTCACTTGCAAAAGGTGCCGTGACTCGTTGAGAATACAGTTGTAGAATAGTAGATCAGCTTGGAAAACGACCTTATTGTCATGGCCGCCAGCTGAATGAGCCGCGGTAAAGATGCTGTTCATCCTGGACGCATCGGCTTATTAGAGAGGCGAAGGGGCTCGACTGAAATAATCCACGAATATTGGCAATCTCTGAGCATCTTGCAGAGGCCCTGTTTCCAAATTTGTGGCTAACTTTACCTTGCAATCCATATTGATGAGAATGTTATTAGCTTGTAGGGTAGCACTTGGAGCTTCCAATCACGTCATAGCTTTGTGGCTGCAATAGCGGTTTGCTTGAGAGGCATGGATGCAGCTTTCTCAAACCGGATCAGATGGAATGATAAGGTGTCGCAAAGCTAGATGACATGGCGCTTCTTCTTTACTTCATGTTTCTTCGAAGGAGAGACGAGGCGCGGTTCGAGGACAAACATTCGGCCCCGCCCTCACGTTCAGCGATGTGAATGTGTGGAGGCAAGGGGTGGAAAGAATGATGAGTTCCACAACGCAGCGACCTCTAGAGAAAAGAGATATTGAAAGCGAATAAGATTCGGAAAAGACGAATAGATTGATAGATATCCGATGCAGGCCAGAGAACTCATAATCCCACGGGCAGGATTCGTCGTGACATTTGTGCTCCGCCTCTATCGCTTTACGTCTGCCCCCCACGAAATGGCCATGCGCAGAGACCTCACAAACCGGTCTGACTGTATTCCTTAGATGGCCGATTGACGATGAATAACGAGTGCCCAACAGAAGCCATGAACTATCTTTCAAAGAATGCGGCAGAGCTCATTGAGCGAGGCAATCTCATCTTGCGACTGTTATAGAACACTTCGGCCCATGTACACTAATACTACTAGCTGTCAATGGGAAGGACAGTCAATACATGGAGGACAAGAACGATGCTGAAATGAACAGAATGCAAAAGAGAAGAAGGGAAACCAGAAGAGGAAGATGCAGGAAGCTTATTATGGGGAGAAAACGAGGAAAAAAAAAAAAACCAAGTGAATGCCCTGTATCCGAGTCGAACGAATGACCTTTGCATGTCCTGAAAGTACTGTTGCGGGTTAGTTGATATTGCTGCAGGGGTTGATGTGGGGTGAAACCTACCAAGTGCAACGCTCTACCACTAAGCTAACCGGGCTTGTGTTGACAACAGCGAAGAAAATACATACTATATAGACACAAAATTTGGCAAGCACGCGACACTGTCGGCCTTTCACAAGTTGTGTCCCCGTCTCGCTTAGTCTATATCTTAATTGTTATCCGTGACTCCATATATATACAACGGCTTCTAGTTCAGTTCAGTTCAGAAACTTAACTTTGACCCGGGTGTTGGAGCAGCATCGGGAGGTGATGCGGATCCAACGACAGCATGTTTGAACAGTTACTGCTGAGCCGTCCTTGGACTGGCAGGATTGCATGTCTTGATGAACAAGACGAAGACCTTCAATCATTGCAACCTAAAGGCTTTGCAAGAAATGGCCCCACTGGTGACATAAAGCCTGTTCAAAGTGGTCTGTGAGGGTACTGGGCGTAAATTTAGCTCATGTTGAAGTTCTTGGACCACCCAGCGATTGTATCTGATGTTCTGGCCACGCAAGTGGAGCAGACAAGAACATCCAGACATCTCTGTGCTCAAGAAAATACGCTACAATAAATCCAACCAAGAGAGGAGATCTTAGCTATGGCGTGCATAGGAAATGAGTTAGCTGTTGTGTTCAGTATGCGCAGTTCAGAGCTCCGCCGCGCAGAGCCATAAAATGGCCCGTCCTCGTTTATCGTTCTGTACCATGAGAGAACTGTAACAGCAGCGCATGAACTTGATCACAAAAAATCAACAAAGAAAAATAGAAGAGCAACACGTTCTTAAAAGGAAATTGGCGCCACTATGAGCTGACCATCCCTCACTTTGCAGGTGCTGGGGACATTTGTGAACAAATTGGTGATGCATCTTGCTAGCTACTTGCTGTTCAACCACCTTCTTTAACCCCACTTGGAACAACGATGAGCATTCCATGCTTCCTGTGTAGGAACAAATTCAACGTATAAATAGCCCTTTCTATCCCTGGATCGAATTGTCCTGGGGAGAATTCTCATCCACGACCAAGCCAAAGTCAATCCGCCAAAGTCTATCATCAGTTGCCCTCACAACCTCGTCACCAAGAAGGGACCAGCACTTATATCTATTGTACTCTTGTCCAAAGACCTATCGCAGAATGCCTGGCCAAAATCCGAGGCGCACCAATGCCACCGACAGTCAGTCAC
This sequence comes from Periglandula ipomoeae IasaF13, assembly GCA_000222875.2. Taxonomy (NCBI): domain Eukaryota; kingdom Fungi; phylum Ascomycota; class Sordariomycetes; order Hypocreales; family Clavicipitaceae; genus Periglandula; species Periglandula ipomoeae. Next base: position 32,580 of record AFRD01000286.1, read on the forward strand.
ATGCCACTTCCAAGACGGACACGGGGTCTTCTCGTTCCGCTGCCACGGGCGAGCCGCCTCGACGTCATCCACCAAAGTTAGTCCATCAAGAGACAATGCATGGGCGAAAGTCTGGATCGGGAAAAAACCCCGCATAATACAGGGCCATGTTTCTCAAGAAATTGCGATTTGGCGCAACCGGAATGTCGGATCCGGACTTCCACCTGAATCGGTTCACGGCACAGAACACTATCTCGATAGGACGCCTACAAAGATGCGCTATGAGGAACTCTAGTTCAATCGGGTATTTACGATCTGAGTTGAAAAATGATATGCTGCGTGTATCGGCTGTGGCTCGAGGAAGAATCATCCATAAGAAGGAAACTCTTCGAAGGTACAATGGCTGGCGGATGGAGTATGCACGTTTCATCTCTAGTCAATCTCGAAGTTGCTTTTTCTTTTGACAACTTGGGTCATTAAGCTCGTTGATTGTTTTGCAAGGGAAAAAAGAAGGCAGAAAAAAGAGAAAATGAAAGGAAAAGAAAAAGGGAAGAAGGATGAGCATACGTACAGTGGATGGTCTAGTTTGTTATGGACATTTTGCCAGTAGTCTGAATACAATTTGTTTTCAAAGCTTCAACGAAACTCATCATCGTAACAATGGCTTGATCAGAAGACCAAAAGTCTGCGTTTAGTAATCCACCATGCGTCTGCGACTACAAGAACTCCGGTGACGGAGATACTATGCGTCTGTCGATTGTTTTAACAGCTTTGCGGGCTGCACATACTATGAGGAAACCGCAAGAACAATCTCAAGTGTAGCTTCTATGTCGATGGAAAGCGATTCACTTAAATCGTCGAATACGTGAAAGATAGTGGAGAATCTGGCGAACAGACTGATACCGGTGCTCGATAACTTACTCTTTGTCCAATTCCTAACCGGAAAGCAAGGCGAATTAACCTGTTCATAAAAATAAAAACTAAACCTATAAAAGACTCCCCTCGTCGACCTCTGCAATCGATTTTGCGAGGATAAAATCATCTTCATACCAGATCAACCAGTCTCCTTCTCACACCATCCTCACACTCTCGCGACAAACATCTACAAACTCTCCCAATCAACTTCCTCTTCTTTCAAGTGTTTTTACAACATGACTTACTTTACTGGAACTCCTTCATCTGGACGCCAACAGCAAGCCGCCGCGACAGACGGCAACCGTGGCCGGGCGAACGAGCAGAACATTGACGATGGAGTGAGATCCCAGGCAAACAGTCCTAGTCGCACCTGTAGAACGGGCACTTCGTCCACCGGAGGACAGCATGGAACATCTTCGGGTCAAGGACCGCCGCTGACCAACGGCAACCATAGCAACTCGCGCACCGAAACATCAACCGTTAATGGCGATAACGGGGCCGCCAGGCTTTTGGCCTTTCTACGCAACAGTACCAGAGTTAACGCCCGTCCTTGAGGTGCTGACTCAGCGGGACATATCTCGAAAGAGTCTCGTTTTCAGAAGTTGAATGTCAGACCAGGTCGCGCTACAACACCCATCGTTAGCTCAATACAGTTCAACACGCAAAGTTAGCGATCGCAATGCGCATGGGGAGGACGCTGATAGAACCAGGGCGCTAAAGGTACGGAATTATCAAGTCGCGAAGGATGAATCGGGTTCAAAATATGTTCATTGCAGAAGTTTTGAATCGCTTCCGCGATGTTACGAGATGCTGAGGCGGACGATGAGCACTATGTCTAAGGAACTGCTTTTGATGGTATTCGTTTGAGGTCTCGTATGCTTCTGGGGTGGGATATGTGGCCCAAGATTGTTTCAAAGAATCACAGAGATTATGGATGTGCTGCTACGTTGTCAGAGTCTTTCTTTTAGTCAGGAATAAAAGTCTTTCTCAGTCTCGCAGGAATAACCACCAAGAGAGTGTGGCTAGGTGACCGCATAGTTACGTAGAGTCATAGATGATGCATTTATGCTTGAAGAAACACAGGCAATGATCTATGCCTCGAGTCTTCGATTGAGCTGTCTTGCGGCCGAATGGCTATGTTCAGTTTTAGTATCCTGGAATACGTCGAGCACAGTCTGAGTAATTCATATCTTTTCATTCGATAGAATACACGAAAGGCTTCACCTCATTCAAAGACTGAATAGAAGGAATTTTCACAATTTTGAGATCAAGTTGTCTAACACCGGAGATTTGGCACATGGTGGATGAAGTGAGCTGCTGCAATGCTATCGGCTTCACGGCCATTCACTCGCACATTCGTCAACTGACTTCAGTCAATCATTAAAGGATTCAAACGCTGATAATAAAAATTGAATAGGCTTTCAGGACAAGTTCAGAAGGGTAAGGTCTACTGACCGGGCACAATGACGGGAGAAGGCGGTTGAGGTGTTCACATTAAGCTTGACTGCCATGCGGGTCGGGGTGTGCGTGCTCACCAACTCCGCGAAAGCACTATTTCGTTGATTCAGTGCTGGCAGCGTATCCTGATCATCCGGCAAAAATGCTAATGAAAGTGCCATGATTTTGCCAGCCGCGCGTCTCGCCATGAATCACAGACCACTTCTTAATACGCGAGCCACGGAGGGCAGTACACGATACACTGTCCGTGGTGCACAGCAGCAACAAAGACGGACACTTGAACATGTACGGCACTGATGTGTCACAACGACGGAAATTTTAGCCGCCAAAAAGATTCTAAATATGGCTATGAAGACAAATGTGAACCAGAATGATGCCGATGAGCAGTTCACTTTTCATTTTCACGTCCGTTCATCATACTCTTTAGAAACCCATATAACCCCCAATTGCAATCCACGTCTAATGCTGGTAGGCCACTTCCCACTCAACTTCATCCCAGGCTGCAAGTATTATGTCGAAGCTCTTCAAACGACCGACTTGTGGCTACAGCTGACATGGCCGTCTTCAACCTCCCCAGCTCTCGCGACCCAGTTCCTTTTCACGGAGAAGATTACTGCTTGCGCCTTACCGAACTTGAAGCTTCAATCATGAGTGGAAAGGAATGTATATCTTTGGAAAGTCAAAATACTCTCGGCGGTCCTGGGAATACACTACCCGATCCAGGGCCTCCAACACCACCTCGCACGCCACCAGGACCACCTCGCCCCGGGCCACATCGTCCCCCTCCAAGTCCTCCTGCGACTCCACCAAGGCACACAAGCTGATGCTGCCATGATTTCTGTGTGCGAAAGTGTTTTTCGTGGTTTTGAATGGGAGGAAATGTCAGACTGCTGATCGGAAGTATGGCTTGCTAGTATGTCCTCCATAACAGCCAATGAGAAATGGATGTTGATGGCAACTTGTGACCAATAGCATACCCTTTACTGAATTGTGCAAGCTCTCCGATCGGGCGAATCATACTTCGAACAATTCTATTTGCGGGGGACAAGACATGATGGAGGCATCATGGTCTAGTTGAGCGGGGATTGGTTGATGAATCACTGAGGATATGGCCGGGAAAAGTTCTTGGAAAGATAATCATCAGTACAGCGTTGTTGCGAATCGGTGGCTGCATTGACGAGATGACGTGGAAGCTGAGTCATTTGGTGTTATCAGATCTCGCTGTGAGCGATGAGCGGCCCAATTCGAGTCGCACGGTGGAATTATGTACAATCATCAAGCATGGCTAAGCGGCTGGATAATTGACAAAAAGTGTGCTTTGTTTTCGTCAGTAGACAGAGATAGATCATCCAATCAGATAATAATTGTCGAAATCCTCCGGTTCAAGTCGTGAGAATGGAACGGTTGACGACTTCCGATTATATGAGTCTTCATGGCGAGTCAAAATTATGGCATTCAAATTCGTGTCTATATGATATTGTCGCTAAATCCAAAGTTCCAATGCATCGCTTAACCGCAGCACACGCTCGGCTCTTCAATGCCCTTGACGCCCTTGTCCTCGTCATTCCGCCCCTCAATGTCAATCTTGACCTCCAGCCAGTCGCAGAAGAACTTGCCCAGACCCGCGCCGATGAAAATGCAAATAATGACGTAGCCGTTGAAATACATGGCCAGCAACATGACAATGTACGCGCTGCCAAACGTCAGGGCATGCAAGACCGACCGCGTCAATTGTTGCAGAAACGTGGCGCGAAACGTCACGACCTGGGATGCAAAGCTGCCACTATCTACGTATCGTCTCGATGATTCTCGCTGGAATTGTCGCAGAACAAAAGCGTCGTACTCCTTTCCGAGGCGGCGGAAGATTTCGACGAGCATGACGAGCAGGATGACGCCGATGCATGTGGCGGCGAACATGCCATTGTTGGTAATGTGCCAGTTTGGCGTCAGGAAGCATGCGTCGATCGTGTACCAGTTCCAGAGCATTTAGATGTATTCAGTCAGTTGTCGCTCGATCGGTCGCGATGGAAGGGAATAGAGGTCGACGTACAGAAATCTTGCACGATCCGGCATCGGCGCCGCCATGGTCGTGCATATCCATCTTGAATGAGTGCACGCGCGGCAGGCGACAGAGTGTAGAAGCAAGTTACAGACAGACGAACAATGAAGTCGCAAATAGGGCTCAAATGCCTTTTTGTTGCCGCCTCGCCCAGCAGAACTATCGAATATTGCGCAAGTTTTCTTTGTTGCGACGGGGAAAATGGAGCGCCAAGGATGAGGCAATCAAGAAACACGCTCACCGGTTTGTCGAATCGGCTTACTGGATCAAGGATGACGCTGATACTGGGGAAAATAGAATAGAAACAACCAGCCAGGCTCGAACAGAACAAAAAGCTCACCTTGGAATTGGGCCAGTTTCACACATACCTAACCCCATGCCATTCAAAGGGTCTGGTTGCGCCAAGCGGCCGGGAACGTCCAAGCCACGAAGCTAAAAAGTCTCCAACTGCTCAATCTGATCCGATGCGACGCCGTGATTCGCGCTGACCCTGGCTCATCGTCTCCGCAAAACTTGCTCATTCGTGCTCAAAGTCGCCAGAAGAAGCTTGACGATCAACCTTGATGACTGTGCTTGCTTTGGCTTTGCTTTGCTCTGCTTTGCTTGTTTCCCGGTTGGATGATCCCCGTTTTCAGTTGCGTGCGGGCGGGCCGCCGGCTTTGCGCCCGTTCGACAACGACTTTGACGGCGACGACGTCCGTCGGTTCTTCTTGCATTCTTCCAATCAGCGAGTCTGCATTTAGATATTGCGTGAGCAAGTTTGATGCAGTTTTTTCTTAACCTCGTCCTTCCTATTCGTCTTGGCTTCCTTCTTCTCACCTGCATATCTTCATCACGCCATGTCTTCCGTACGCGTGGCTGCGTAACACTAACACGGGTATTAAGCTTATCTGGGCCATCCAAGCATAGTCTGTGCGATCGCCTTCTTTAAGCCGCCTTCTTCCCGTGCTTCCGTTGCATCGTTCTGTCTCACTCTATTGTCTTTGGCTTTGTTCTTACGGAAGATTTGACAATGTTGGAGCCGCGTCACATTCAGAACCACTCCGAGGGTGGTGACACCGAAGCCCATTGGGGTTATCCCGACCGGATCGTCCCGTGCAAGAACGATGCTGGCTCGTGTGCCTATCTCGATGTTGTCTATCTGGCGCATGACCTGGGAATGCTCTATATGGGCATTCTGTGGGCGACCATCTTTGCTATCTTATTGCTATGGGCGCTTTTGAGGCGTGCGAGCCGTCCAGCTGTTCAAGGTGCCTGGCAGAGTTCTAGATCCGACAAGGGGGCTTTCACCAAAATACGAAAGACTCTAGCTGCCTCATCAAGGCGGTTCTTACTGAAAGATGCGAACCATTTCTTGTTTGGAAGAACAACACGCTTCCAGGTTGTCGTGTTGGCGCTGCTGGCGGCGTACCTCTTCATCTGGAGCTTTCTCGGCATCACTTACACAACCTGGGTGACGCCGGTCAAGAACATGAAGGGCGTGTACAACACGAGAACTAGTTTGGGACCATGGTCAGACCGAGTTGGTGTGATTGCATACGCTCTGACTCCGCTGTCCATCATGCTCAGCAGTCGCGAGTCGTTGCTGACTGTATTGACTGGCGTGCCATATCAGAGCTTCAATTTCCTGCATCGATGGGTCGGCTACATCATTGTGATCCAGTCAGCTCTCCACACCATCAGCTGGTGTATCATCCAAGGAAAGCTCTATCAGCCCCAGCCCAAAGTCGGCATCAAATGGATCGTGCAGCCCTACATGATCTGGGGTACCGTCGCCATGATCTTGATCCTTCTGCTCTTCGTCCTCAGCACCCCGTGGGGAATTCGAGCCACAGGCTACGAGTTCTTCCGCAAGGCCCATTACGTCCTTGCAATGGTATAAATCGGTGCTTGATGGGCACACTGGAATAAACTGGAGTGCTTCTTAGTACCGGCGTTTATTTTATGGGGGGTGGACCGCGGTGCTCGTCTCGTACGCACTGCGATGCTTCATTACCATCCCACCTTATCTGCATACTCTGTATTCACGCCAGCGCCTGCGATCATTACTCGATTCCCCGACTCCGAACACGGCGACGTTTTGCGACTGGATCTCGAGAACGAGCAGGATGCGTGGAAAATCTGTCAACACTACTACCTCTGCTTTACCGAGTCGAGCATCTGGCAATCATCCGTTCACACCCCTCAACGCACCGATCGTAGAAAAGGGTGTGGTCAAGCATTCATACATCATGCGAGCCAAGTCTGGCGAAACCAAGAAGCTCGCGGACCTAGCTGAGAAGAAAATAGCCGCTGTCGGCGCCGGCCAACTCGTCTCGACGCCCGTCCTACTCACCGGTGGCTATGGCGAAGACCTCCTGGAAAAAGTCGACAAGGACACCAACATCATCTGTGTCGCCGGCGGCACAGGTATCACATACGTTCTCCCTATTCTGCTAGAGTTAGCCCGTACCCGCGCCGCGACCGACCGCAAAATCGAGCTCATCTGGGCCATGCGTCACTCCCGCAACGTCGACTGGGTTGAAGAAGAAATGGCTATCCTGCGCAAATACCAGAAAGAACTTGGTCTGAACGTCTCACTCTTTGCGACACGAGACATTGCAGGCTCAGGTTCAAGCGAGAAGCTGGGCAACAACTGCGGCAAGGCTGGTGATTTGACAGACGTGGGATCTGCCTCAGGTGATATTTGTCCCTGCGACACCGATGTCGTGTGCGAGCCGGGGCTTTCTGTGGATAAGATTGGCGACGGGTCAACAGACGATAGCAGACACCCCGATTTGAACAAGCTAGTGAGCGACTTCGTTGAGTCAACTGTTTCGGGAAGGACAGTTGTCTTCGCAAGTGGACCGGGCGGCATGATTACTGACCTGCGGAAGATAGTTGCCGGGCTGAATGTGCCGGGCAAGGTGTGGAAGAGGCAGGAGAGGTATGACGTTGAGTTGGTCTGCGATGATAGACTGGAGTGGTAGCCTGTTGCATTTGCATTTGCATTATAGAAAATAATACCCTTTGATTACATTCTCTGTGAAGCTCGTATTGGCCTGGTATTTGAGTCGTGCTTATGTTGCATCGCATAGCTTAGCTCGAAATAATTCGCGCGCCAATCCCACACAAAGCTCGAAGAGCTAGTATATGCCGTGGCCCACCGTAGCGTTCACCGAGCCGTAAGTAGTCTAGAAGACTTAAGAGGGTAACAGGTTAAGCATGAAGGTTAAGGCCTAGCGCCGAATTTCTCCAGGTGTGCAGGAATTTATCTCCAACCCCCTTGGAATTACTTTGGTGTACTCGCTGCTTAATTTGCCCCTGGCAACTGACAAGTCCCGTTTTTCTTGAACACTTGATGTGAATAGTGTTGGTGTAGCTATTCGACTCGGCAGCCTAGCGCCCATCGACGATAAGTCTGCTGATTTTGTGAGGCAATACGCATTCTTGTCGCACTGATGTTACTGGGAGGAAACCGTACAATTAAAAGCTGTCAGTTAGTTACAGTTGCTGCTCCCGGGCCCGAAGTCGTGATTGGCCGATGTTCCAGTGGCGACGATTGAACCAGTGAGCCCTGAAATCCCCCATCCCCCACATAGCTGAGCAGCTGAAGCGGGCATGACGTCAATTCGGCAGTGTGCTTCCGGCTACGAATTGCCCCGAAGGGAAATTGTGGCAGTTTGCCCTGCGAGCAATCGGGTCAACTCGACCGATTGCTCCTCGGCTTATGCGCGATCGACCAGCGGAAGATCTTGTTCTTGGCAAATCAGGTCTGCGATCCCCTGATGTAGGTTTGTCGATCTCCGCACAAATAGGAAACCTGTGCGACCAGTCCTTCTATTTTCGTCGAAAAGTATGGGCGGTCGGCCGAAATGGTTTTGTTACATCGGATAGGGCGAGTCGGGGAGTCGGGAGTAAGATGATGTCTTTGGTGGATCTTGATCCCCGGAAGGATTCTCGAAAGTCGTTGAAACGTGAAGATTGCTGGGGAAAGTACCTATCTCTCGAAATGCTAAATTGGGTCATTCTCGGATTTTAACAGAATGAGGTTCGCGGATGGCTACGTTGAGTCCAGCTATAAATATGCTTGTGTCTCGCTCGATCACAAGCATTTCGTTTCGACGCAAGACCATCACTATCAATCACAAGCGTTAACAAACACATAACACAACACTTCAACTTACAACACTGCCATCATGAAGTTCTCCGCTGTCCTCGCCGCCCTCGGCGCTACTTCTGTCGTCGCTCTCCCCACGGAGGTCGTTGAAGAAGTTGAAGACTTTGGAGAGATTGATGCTCGCGCCAACTTGCCCGGTCTGGACGCCACTCAGTCCAAGTACGCTGCCGGTATTATCGCACAGGCTAAGAAGGACGGCGTTGGTGCCCATGGCTGCCAAGCCGGTATTGCTACTGCTCTCACAGAGGTATGACACTCCTTTTTTGGATCAAGCCTAATATGCAAATATTGACATCCCACTAGTCCAGCTTGATCATGTACGCCAACAACGCCGTGCCCGCGTCGTTGAAATACCCCCACGACCGAGTCGGCTCCGACCACGACTCCATCGGTCTCTTCCAGCAGCGCGCCTCTATCTACAAGAATATCCAGTGCGACATGGACGCTGCTTGCTCAGCCGGCCAGTTCTTCACTGAGATGAAGCGCATCAGTGGATGGCAGAACATCGCCGTTGGTACCTTGTGCCATAAGGTCCAGCGCTCTGCCTACCCTGACCGATACAACAAATTTGTCCCCACTGCCCAGAAGGTCTGCGCGGCTGGTGGTTTGTAAGATATTATGGATTAGCACAAAATGCAAATGATGCGATGATAATTGGCCGAGAGGTGGTGTTTTCCATTGTACATTATGTTTGGAGGATTTCAGTCGTGGCTGAACATGTACCACGCCAACTCAGACACTTTATTACAAATACAAAGTATATATTGCGGATATTCTCTTCAATGCGGTTATTCCTTGCCGTCAATGTGACAGTAACCACCATCGCCGAAAGTCTGACTAATAACTCCCTCGTTGCCCAAGATGTAGTTACTCGGATTTGTGTTACGCACCAAACATTCGCAAACAGCGGATCCAGTTTCTTTCGAACATGATGAGAAATCTTCTTATAAAAGGCTTGTGCCTCTACTAGTGTAGCTATTCTTATGGTAAAATGTAAGAATTGAGCCGCGTTTCCAAGTCTGGTCGGAACAACACATGTAGCTACACCTCACAGCTGCAAACAATACTACTGAGTATGCACTAACTTGGCGTAGGAATGGCACTAGGGTTAATTACATATATAGCTATAGCAAACCAGCTTGTCCTTGACTCGATGTGCACCATTGATATCATTGCAGTCCATATTGGCTCCTGTATCGTCGTAGAAGTGATCACCAGGGTAACAAGTCGCGGCGATGGTACCATCTCCATTATTGACATATCCATGCCAAACACTGTTTGAGTCAAGTTAATCTTTTGCTACTGGATTATGATGAATGGGTTGGAAACATACTCTTGCCCATCTTGCTTATAAAGATTAAGTTGGTTTACTCCGCAGAGGTTGAAGACGTTAAAATAAGCGGGTAGCCAAACGTTATCTCGTGCATCATACACATGCGTCACTGCACGACGATCTCCCTCTTGGAAACATTTGCAATTGAAATAATTGGACGGACAGGCCAGGAGCTCACTGGACAGTGCTCCTTGCTCAGTAACCCAGCCTTGAGAGGTGAACGAGGAGATGTGGAAATCAGCTTGAACAAAGCCAAATTGTGTGGCTGCAAACAAGAAGATAGCCCTTAAACGATACATGTTTCAGGACTTTTAAAAAGGGGAAATCAAGAATCGTTAAAAAAAAAGCTTATAGTAGAATTGCCCACTAGAAAGATAAAGAGTAATATTCGCGAGTACTTGAAACTATATACTTTTCCACAAGGAACGCGAGCTCGGTGGTTCTCGGTATACTCAGCGAGCAATCTGGGGTTGAGCTTGCATACTAGACCTAAATGAGCACGCCAATTCCGGCCTCTTATTTCCACAAATCAGCGAAACGGAAATCTCGTGGAAAAGCCCGGGCCATGTCACTAGACAAGACGGTGAACATCTGGGTCTGTAAAGGCGGGTATAATCTCGTAGCCTAAAATTCGGTAGCCACATCGGCGACTAGAACGGTCGATTGTGATGCTCGACTGAAGACGCGAGTCCATTGAGTATTGACTTTGCTATCGCGACAGCGGCTATCTAGCGCGGGAGGTTGTCTAGTCAAGGGTATACGAGCAGAAAGGGTCCGTTATTATGGGTACGGTTAAGGGCGGGCGGGAATATATAATACCTCCACGAACGCTTTCAATGGATACTATTGCACCCTAACTAAATCCTACGGCGCTTTGATGGCGATACCCTACTAGTTTGCCCAGGGCAAGACTGTCCTAAACTGCATTAATACAAGTCCCAATTCCGGGGCCTGCCACAGTAGCCACGAGCCTTTGTGTGAAAACGGCAGGTGGAAAATATTCTCCGCAAATTCGTGCGCATCGCGGAGCCGACGCTGGATTGCCATACATTGCTGGTCCAGGCAGCAGTCCTTTCCAGTCCTCCCGACGCGACGACTTGAACATGGTAGTGAAAAGCGCTGTACATATCTTTGTATAGCATGCTGGTTTACTGGCTACTTCTAGAATAGACTTCAAAATATGCTTTATTTTATCTCAAGCGGAGCTTTTTAGCCGATGCATTTATCGGACTTGCTGATAAGAACAACGGTAACATCAAGCATCCATTAGGGGAATTTACAAAAAGTCCGAGTCATGGTTGCAGCCACGGAAATCCTTTGCAAGCCTAGTTTTTAGTCAAGACGGCCTCTCCGAGATGGGGATATTTTCGTCCCATTCAGTTCATTAGACTTGTCCAGATTATTGTAGCTGCGAATCACAACGGCAAATGTAACCAGCTATGAGTTGAGACAGAGCGACTGTATGATCCTAGCCAGTAGTCTGCAATAGTTCTCAGATCACGCTTTTTGCTTTTGTAATCAGTTTTGATAGCATTGTGCTCCTAATTCTCTCCTGCATCAGTCCCTACGCCTCTAATCATCATGGACAAAGTTGATGTTCACCACCACTTCTACCCGCCTGCCTTGTATG
>AFRD01000285.1:0-44201 GCA_000222875.2 Periglandula ipomoeae IasaF13
GACAGTACTACCCGTATTGTTATGTCATGACTTACATTGCATTTTCATATTCCTTCGCATTTTCAATTGAATATCGTCCTACGATATGGGCGACTAAATATTGAATCATTGTGTAAACTTCGCCATGGACTCTACCAAGATCCGTCTTACACATATACTAGCCCTCGCCACCATTGCCCTCGCATCTCAGCACGGCCAAGCTCAATATCACCACGGCGCAGACATCCTCCGGTATATGAACCCCCTAATTGGCACGCGGGGCATCGTCCCAGACAGCAACGGCGGCATGATCCCCTCCGTCTGTCCCCCCTTCGGCATGTCGCGCTGGACGCCGCAGACCCGAGAGAACTACATCTCGCAGGTATCCTACTCGGACATGGATACGCGAATGCACGGCTTCCAAGCTACTCACCAGCCAGCAATAGGGATGGGCGAGCAAGGCCAAGTTGCTCTGGCCCCAGGTCTCTTGTGGCCCGGACAGAATGAGAGTGATGTACGCACGCGGTTCCATGAGCGAGGACTGAAGTTCCGCAAGGAGGATGAGAATAGCACGCCGTATGTGTATGAGGTTCTACTGGATGTGGACTCCGTGGGGAGCTTCAATTGGAATTTGACAGAACAATGGGCCCATGAGGAGTATGGGCAGGGCTGTCCGCCTTGTCCTGGGGAGATGGGCACAGTTCCTGATTCTGTGAAGGAGGGAAGTGGTGGACGGGTCAGACGACGAGATGAATGGGTGAATTCGTTTGAAAGGAGAGATGTTCCGGAGGATATATCACGAAATGTTTCTGAATATGAGAGAGCTATCAGGGTCGCTATGTCTGCTACCTCACATGTAGGCCATATCCGGTTCGACTTCGAGGATAAGTCAGGCAACAAGAACCATGAGCCGTACATCGTTTTGCAAGCGACGCGATTCAACTCGAGTGGCCATGTGGAAATCAATCTTGAGAGACAAGAAGTCTCAGGGAGCAATACCCAACGACAAGACTACGCCATCGGACCACAACAGCCTGCCAACTTTCGATCTTTCTTCGTCTCACGCTTTTCAAGTCCCATTAACTCCTACGGCACATCGCAAAGCGGCAAGATACACGCTCGAACCAAGAAATTAGAGGAAAAGATATCAGCGCCTACGTCACATTCTCGTCAAAAGACAGAATCGAAGTCCGAACAGCAGTATCCTTCATCAGCGTAGAACAAGCCCGTCGCAACCTCGACATTGAAGTCCCAGATGACCAATCGTTCGAAGCAACCATCCAGCACACCAAAACCGCATGGCTAGACAAACTCGGTAGGATCAAAATACACGGTGTCAACAAAACTGACTCGGAGCACGACCAACGCACAATCTTTTACACTGGTCTTTTCCACGCTCTTCAGTATCCGAATGACTTTTCTGAACCAACGAGCAAGCATGCCAACGCACCAAGAAAGTTCTACAGCGGCTACACTGACAGCGTCCACGAGGCAAACAACTCATACTACCAATCATGGTCCATATGGGATACATACCGCGCCGAGCACGCATTTCTTACACTATTCGCCCCCGAGCGCGTCAACTCCATGATGCGCAGCCTCCTTCGCATCTTCGACTGGTCCGGCCGCCTCCCCATCTGGGCCAACATAGTCGAGACAAACATCATGATAGCAACCAACGTCGATGCCGTCATCGCCAACGCTCTCGTGCGCGGTTTTCGAGACTTTGACATCAAGAAAGCCTGGAAAGCAGTCTGGAAGAACGCTTATGTACCGCCTGAAAAGGATACAGAGCTGCTCTACTTCGACCGCGAGCCGTATACGCCCCATGAAGCACGAGCCGGTCTGACAAGCTATTTGCAGCACGGCTACGTGGATAACGACCGCTGGGCAGAAGCAGCGAGTCGGACGCTAGACTACTCATTAAACGACTACGCAGCGGCGGTAGTAGCAAAGTATGCAGGCGACGAAGCATCAGCAAAGGACTTGATGCGCCGCAGCAACAACTATAAGAACATATGGAACAACGAGACCGAGTTCATGCAGACGCGCAACTCAAACGGCTCATTCGCCCGAGACGACTGGGGCTGGACAGAGGGCGATAAATGGGTGTACACGTTCGACGTGATGCATGACCCGGCGGGTCTGGCATGCCTTTTCAAGAACGGCACATCCGGCTTGAAGGATAAGCTGGATCGACATTTCTCGGAGGGCCACAATCAGCATAGTAATGAGCCGTCGCATCATGTGCCGTATTTGTACTCTGCCATAGGACATCCTTCTGCGTCGGCGGAGGTGGTTCGCGAGATTGCATGGACGGAGTACAATAATACTGCTGCGGGACTGAGCGGGAATGAAGACCTGGGACAGATGAGTGCTTGGTATGTGTTTTCGGCGCTGGGAATTTACCCCCTCAATCCGGCTAGCGATGAGTATGTTGTTGGTACGCCGTTCTTCGATAAGGTCGAGATTCGATTGCCTACGATTTCGGGTCGTGACGAACATACGCTTGTGATCTCTGCACCTGGCGCGGGGACTCATGGCAAGAAGTATGTTCGGGGCCTCAAGGTGGATGGCAAACAGGTGGACAGGCCAGTGTTGAAGCATGAGGAGATTGTGAAGGCGAAGAAGATTGACTTTGACATGAGCGACGTGCCAACACGCTGGGGATCTAAGGGTACTCTGTAGGTCAAATGCTTTGAATACTTGCTTCTTCATTACGCCTCTCAATAGCATATATGGTGAGTAGGGTCAAAAGAACCTCAAAGATCTGCATGTACTTCCCGCCAGGTATCTGCTCAAACACCTGTCCACCTTACATCGATGTGCTCAATTACATTCGTACCTTGATGGTGTTCGTCATCGTAGATCGTTGAAGATATCTCCTATAACTTTGCCGCCCTGGAGAACTTCCATATCACTATAGCGAGATCCCACGACCGTGAGACCGATGGGCAGACCACAACGGCCTTTGAATCCGGGCACGTTCATGGCAGGAACGTGAAGGATGGTCCACATGGAACAGAATATCTACAGAATGTGAATATGATATCCTCCACCTTTGGTGCAGAGTAAAACTTACAGCTGTGCCTGTGCTCTCCAAGCCCTCTGGTGCTTCAACGGCACTTGGGGTAATAATGATATCGTAGTTCTTGGCTATTTGGTCCCATTCGGCTCGGAGTCTGGCGATACCGTTGTGAGCATCGAGGACCTCCCTCCGACTGGGCAAATTTTCACTCTCTACAAGAGTGACAATGTCGACATGCAGTTTGGTCTTGTCCTCGCGATACTCTGATTGAATTCCACATGTCTTAGTATTCTTCAATATCTTGATGAAGTACACAAATACTTACTTGGCAGGAAGGCAGCTCGAGCCTCTTCTGTTACCAGTCTCCCTCCATTCTGAACATTTCGAAAATTCTTCGGGTAGCTCAACATCTTCGATAAGCCCGCCTTGAGCTTTCAGGAGTTTGTGGGCTAGATCCCAAGCAGCATGGGTGCCGGGGCCAGCATTAGGCCACACGTGGGTTTTGATGAAGGCTATTTTCGCCCCAGCGACAGCCAATGGCTTCAAGGGCTCCTCCATCAGAGAGTCTATTCGGAACAAACTTGCCAACATTTCGATGTCGTCGACGGTTCGTGCGTAGAAACCCGGGGTATCCGCTGATATCGAGAACCTACCGACGCCCTCGGTAGATATTGTTCCCCAAGTCGGCTGGACCGTGTTAAAACTCAACACAATGGCATTTACATGGTTCGGGGGTGTTAACGCCCTTACCTTGAACCCGTAGCAGCCATTGAAAGAGCCTGGACGTACAATGCTGCCTCCAGTTTGCGTACCGATTGTCAGAGGTACCTGCGAGTCCGCTACAGCTGCCGCTGACCCTGAAGAGGATCCTCCAGGAGTATGTTTAGGGTTGTTTGGGTTAGTGCATGGTCCACCTTCGGTCATGGAGGCGAATTCCGTCGTTGCAGTCTTGCCAAATATTATTGCGCCAGCCGAGCGAAGAATGCTAACGGCAGCCGAGTCGGCAGCTGCATTTCCATCGTGGGCGTGCAAGCGTGAGTAGTACCGCGTGGGCATATCTGGGATAAGGAGGATGGGTTAGCTTTGCAAATCCCGCAGCGCGTTGCAAACCATGGGCACACCTTTGGTCAGAAATATGTCCTTGATTCCAACAGCGACACCGTGAAGCGGGCCTCTCTTCTCAAAAGGCAGTGAGTCTAACCTCTTGGCTTGCTCCAGGACGGCCTTCTCATCCAGGTAAACCCAGGCTCTCATTTGGGGATCTCGCTCCCTAACCCTATCCAGGAGAGCTTGAGCATAGTCTTGTGCAGAAATATGATTCCGCCTGATCAACTGGGCTGCCTGAGTGGCAGATAGCCTGAATAATTCTGATTTGGAGACTGCCATTTTCTATCAGTTCCTTCAGGTTGGGGAGTTGTCTATCTTCTCGAGACCTTGTGTAAATGAGGCGTCGTGGTGACCCGGAACAGACACGGGTAGTAACAAAAAAAAAAAACAAAAAAAAAAAAAAAAAAAAAAAAAAAAAGGTTAACTAACCACTGATCAGGGTTTTGACTGAGACGAACTCCTTTCTAGAACGCTGTAGAATAGCCGTGTGCCAAGAACCTTGAGGTTATGGAATCGAAAGCAAGGACAATCAGTACCCTTCTCAGCGGCAAGTGACCTAAAAGTACAGTAAAGAGGCAAGCAAAGACAAGGAAACCGATATGAGCCTCAAGGGTTGGGGATCAAGAGCAGATGAGCCTCATGGGAAAAAAAAAACAGGGGACTTTTTGTTTGTCGAAACATCCATCTTGCATGAAAACTGCTATGCCGGACGACAGTGGACGAGGGCGCCAACCAGTATACAGTAGACCAGACTGGAAGCTAATGGCGTCTGCTGGCGGGCGTGGGGTATTAGACGGGCTGTGGCGGGGTCCTCAGCATTAGCAGGACGGAGCGTGCCATCGTGCCATCGTGCCATTTTGAAGGGCCACCAACAACAGATGATTACGATACTTCGGTAGGGACCAGGTAGGTACCATCGCGCGCCAACCCGGATCCTGGTGACAGTTTAGTTGTCACAAGACAGCACAAAATTATAACGGCATACTTACCAAGGCTCTGTGACAGTTTTGGCCTGTCTTGTCAGAGCTGAACTGTCACCAGGAATCAGCTTGGCGCGCGAAGGTAGGTATATGGATGGGTGCCTAGGTACCGAGTAGGTAGCCAAAGGCAATGCGGAAGCGTGGGTCTAAACGTTGCAGCATCTCTCTCGGCTATTGCCCCGCGGGCTTGGGTCATCTGGGCTTGCTTTTCTGCGTCTCTTGTCGTGGTGATTTCGGCTGTTTGCCTCTTGACCGAATTCGAGGGCGGAATGGTGGCAGACTGCAATGATGCCGATAAGCCATTCGGTTGGACCGCGAAGAGGGGAAGAAGGTTGCCCCAGCACGACTGGCCCGCTGCTAGTCACTACCCAGGTATGCTATAGGAGGTCCCGTCTTTATCTCATCAAATGTCATATTGCCAGGAACGAGGAAGGCGCGGCCCCATGTTAGATGCGCGCACGCCAGGTGACAGTGGCAGTGGCAAGGGCGACCAGGCCGGCTTCGACATTGGTCGTTCAAGTCGATAACCCGCCTCGCCTCCGGACCGTGCCCTCGGCTAGCACGCGCAACTTGGTGGGTTTCCCGTCCCTCACTCGTACAAACCAGAATGCCATGTAGTCAAGGGACCAATAGTCCGAAGACTACTTTCTGATTTAGTGACGAATAAAGGACACTATCTGCTCCCTGCTTCGATCGAGATTCTCGACGTCGATGAAATCCGTATCTGATTCCCCGTCTGTACGAACAAGAGAACGGCCTCCCGTTCATTACCCCTCAAAGTCCTGTCCCAAGTGTGCCAGCAAAAATATGACTTGTCACGGAATTCGAGTATTCTCGGAAACCTTCTCAAATGGGTCTTCCGGTCAGAGGAGGCTACAGTCCTGCAGATTGTCCATCACTGAGCCGGAACTAGCCCCCAGCAACTCTGTTAGCCCACTCGATGACCTGCCGTGCATTATCCGCGTCGGGGTTTGGCTTTACGGGCATAAGATCGCTTTTGCTCACGCAAATTGAGCTCCTGGATGACCAGCTTTCTCAGGAAATGCTCGGTTACGATAATGCCGCACTCATAGATGCCAGTAACCATGCACCCGAGTTCAACTTAGTGGCTAGACAGGCTTCGCGCATCTTGGCACTAGTCTCAACATCTGATGGGTACCTCTCGCGCTTTGTTGAAGCATTCGGTCCATTCTTTCATCCATCGATCATGTAGCAGTCTCATGTGGGGTAAGCCACGAAAACTGTGCTTGTATATACATATATATCTCACCTTGGAATAAGAGATGGGTACGGTCTGCTCGTAAAGCGCACAATAACCCTCAGGATGAGAGCGACATCTAAAGTGGGAACCAAGTAGCCCGATGTGGCATTCATCTAGAACCAACAGACCGATCAGAAAATGGATGAAGGTGCAGATTCAGAACAAGGGGTTTCAAGACATCCGCAAGACACAGCGTCAACAAAAACAGAGTCACAACCCAGCCCACCCTGCACATATGCGCATCGCTTCACCAATAATAATTCTTATCAATAAAGCTTTAATTATGCAATTGTATTTGATATCTTGGATGCGGAAGAGAAGAGCATTCTTGACCCTGAAATGTAAAAGGCCGACCTGCGGCCGAAGGAGATGCGAGTGTTGAACTAGACATTTGCTTGCATCGTTCCATTTACACAAAGGAGGAGAAAACAATATTAAGAGTCGCATCTCTCAGCAACAATTATATAGGACGCTGATCCTGCGACTTACAATTATCGAGAGGAGCCCAGCCAATGCCAGCAGAGGAGTAGCTTAACACTCGTTAACTATTTTGCTGATTGAACCAGGCAGACAGCATCGTGAAAAGCCATGCGAGAACGGCAGCCAATAAAGGTAATAAAATCCACCAGAGCTCGATTGTAAGCTTCACACGGAGGCGGGATTGCCATCTACTCAAGCTTCTTTGGCGGTGTGAGCAGGTAGGTGTTCCATAGACGATACAGCCAATACCAGGCCGGGTGTCGCACTCGATGTGCTCGCGCCGTCGTTTCATTAAAAGCCTACTCATTGTGAGTTCTTTGACCGGCCGGATGCTAAAATTAAGACATGCAGATACTGGGACAAACTTACGCTACGCTGCCACGACAAAATCGCAAGTCGCTTCCCAGGTCGCAGCCTCTATCGTTGGGGCACTCCAAGTGCAGCTTGCGGCGGGACACGAGCCAGTCGATCTTCAGCTCCACACCGGTGTCGACAAGATGGTAAAAGTTTCGGTTTGTGTGTTTGAGGGACAGGGCATCGGGATATATCAGCAAATTCGAAATGGCTAGCTGTAGTTCTGCGGGCAATGACAGCAGTGTTGCCCTCTGTGCCGCTTCCGGGCCTGTCGTGGTTCCATCGTCATCGTCATCACAGTGTCTCGCGACGGCCACGGTGGGCGGCGAACATTGTTGGCCATTTCGACCCATTACACCGACAGTTGAAAATCTTTCGAAGAATGCCAAACAAACAAGTAGGTGCAGGACGCAGCAGAGATATTGCGCACAAGTTGAGAATATTGGGAAATTGATCAGACCGCTGTCCGTGTTCAGTCGGATACCGCTTTTGATAAGGAAAACTGCTGCCTTCAGTGAAGCCAAGCCACATACATGGCGGCCGTCATGTCACAGCGATGGCTGCAGGCACCAAGAAACAAGTCAAGTAAAACACTCGATATTTTTAAGAAGGCTGAACCACGATGATCTAGGGCTGCCTTGCCAGCTCGTATTCAGGCCCCAGGGCGTCCCAGGCTGCCGGTTTCAGCGAAGCCCGCCCGCAGCACTAGCCCCCAGAGCCGCAGGACAGGCACAGCTGAAACCCCTTGGGAATTGGCAGTGATGCCGTCAATGGCTTTTCCGGTGTCGAAATAGTGATCCCATGTTGAGGCTTATTGAGTGAAGGGATCCGCTTTGAGTTAGTCCAACACCTCCCCGTGGCTCCTCTTCAACGCACCGCCAACAATTATGCTGGCTTTGAAGTTGACGGGTCCCAATGTGCGAATATATGCGAAAAGCAACGACTGCAGGCGCAAGTGTGCATGTGCCCTCTTCTGATGCAACCACGACCTTCATCGGCATCGTATGGTACCTTGACTTCTGCATTAGATGGCGGCCAATCAATACATTGCTCGGCCGCCTGAATGTCGACGCTGTTTCAGCTGATGTGTTTTGCACCACCACTGCAGCCGGACACCAACAAGTGCTGGTCCGACGTCAGCAACGTGACAGAAATTGTCATCATTCAATGACGACAACAGACTGATATCAGGATTCAAGGCAGTCAAGGCCACGGAGCACTAGAAGATAGTGGCATAAAGATAGTGGCATAAAGATAGTGGCATATTATCTACACTTTATAACTCACCTCTACATTCAGTTTCCCTCTGTACGGTTCTTTCACGTACGATTGGTCTATTCCGCCCAAGAACATCATGGATGGCGGGTTCAGTGCAGGGGCTCGCTGGCTGGAAGGGATGGAATCAAACGCCCACGTGAGTTACGCAGTCTATGATTCGTAGATGCACCACGAGATATACCGGCAGACGAGCGATATATGGAGACTTTCCAATCATTGGCCGGGACATTATTCGCGCAGAGCCTAAAATCACCGTCTTTCTGATTGTTGACTACTCGTGTCCGCAACTTGCTGGCTT
Organism: Periglandula ipomoeae IasaF13; assembly: GCA_000222875.2. NCBI lineage: Eukaryota > Fungi > Ascomycota > Sordariomycetes > Hypocreales > Clavicipitaceae > Periglandula > Periglandula ipomoeae. The sequence goes on from AFRD01000285.1 coordinate 8,766, forward strand.
CTTATCTTCAGCCTCTTTAAAAAGGGAAACAAGCTTTTCTTTCAGTGAGTCTGGGAGCGTTGTGGCCTGGTTCGCTATTTGGAAAGGGGTCATTCCGAAGGGGCTTTTGGAATATGAATCAGTACTGTACGATAGCAGCGCTTTTGCAACTCCTAATGCCCCGTGCTCAGCGGCACAATATAGAGGTGTCCAGCTTGGCTTGACAAATCCTCTTTTACCGTTCGTGAGCTCGATGGTTCTGGGTACATCGGATCCCCATGCGAGTTCACAATGATGTAGCGAGTTCACAGCCTCTTCTGGGTGTCGTTCGAATGAGATACGACGAGATAAAATCGAAGCGCAGGCCGTGGCATCAGCGCCTTGCAGAATGAAATACTTGGCCATTTGCGCTAACTCACCATCTTCATCCTCGTCTGGGTAACGAGCTAAACAATGCAACGGCGTCCATCCTTCGGTCGAGGAAACGAGGGGGTTTGCCCCGTGGAAAAGCAACAGCTTGGCAACTTGGATTGCTTCACATGATTGCTTGACTTTAGCACCGCGCAATTGATGATTTAGAGTAGAGGCCAATGCGCATAATAAGGGCGTCCATCCATTCGTGTTCTGAGCGTTCACATTGAGGCCGAGAAGTAGGAGATATTCCACAATATCAACTTTACCTCCAGCGGCCGCCCAGTGCAAGAGCGTCTCTCCATGAGAATTCTCAAGGGTCAATATAGAGTCTCGATCTTTATGAGATAAAGTCGAGAGGTAAAGCCGTAAAATACGTCCATCCGTACCATAAGCAGCGCAATACAGAGGCGTGTTGCCATCTGTGTCCGGTTGCAAAACGCGGGCACCGTGTTGAAGCAGCAGGCGAATGCCGGTCTCATGTATGCCGACCTCTGCATGCAGCTCCTGACGTATTTGAATGGGCGAGCTAAGAAGGTGAAGTATAGATTGGCCATTCGATTGTCGCTTCATTACATTAGGATCCGCGTCGTTCTCGAGTAAGCCCCTCAAGGCCACCACACAAGTCGATCGCACTGGCTGCCATGAAAATAGCATGTTGTCCATTTAGGAGAGCATTCGGGGCAGCCCCGGCGTCTATGAGCCGGGTGACTAACAGCCGTTGGTTAAGATAGTCGACTCCGTTATAATGCACACCAGATCTCTCCTCTTCACCCGTCATGAGCTTAAATCCAACAGCTGCATGAAGGGCCGCAAGGAGGGTATTGCTGGGGAATGCTGCTCTCGATAAAAGTAGATCAATGACATGAACATGCAACCTGCTTGCGGCACCCACAAGAGCCTCATTTTTGACTTCGGGCGTCCAGCCTGCCCACCAGGTCAGCAGATCGCCGACGAGAGATGCCTGCCCGGAGAAAGCAGCTTGATACAGACAAGACAGGAAGGGTTGGGAACCGTTGGCATGACCTTCGGGCTTGACACAAGCCCACAGATGCTGGACAACGCTGCGTTGTCCAAACTTAATCGCCAAAGATAGCGGTGATATACCTTCCGTATCAGCTGTCTCAGTTAATGGGTTTGCGCCTGCACTAGCGAGAACGACGACGGCGGCCATATCGTCAAGCCTGACAGCAACATGGAGTGGTGTTCCGAATAGTGGATGACAGTAATCCAGCATGGTTTTAATGTTGACTGATTCAACTTCCTGCCGCAGTCCAGCCATGTTTTTGTCACGAATGTAGGCGTGCAAGGTCTCTCGGGAACTGAACGCGGCACACATTTGCCGGCGCAATGATGAAGCCATCGTATTGAGCCAATTATGCCAGTGGCTAGAGTTTCTTGCAGGGCATAAAGGTAAAAGTCAGGATTTACTCTTGGTTTGGCAAGGCCAAATTCACCCTGGACTGTTTGAGTCCCGGGCCTTGCTTTGCAACTTCAAAGCTGGTCTCGGAATGACTGCACTCCGGCTCGCAATTTGTCCTTCTACCTGAAAGTGAACTGCCAGACAGCCTCTGATTCCTTCAAGAAGCTTTCCCTACCGCCGCTCTCTGCGTCGTTTCCGGGAGTTGGTTCGTGGAAGGTGAACTTCGGCAGCAACCCTCAGCGAGGACGCGAAAGTATTTCAGCTGGTGAAATCAAGGGTCGACCATATCTGCTTAATAAGTTGTGGGTGCGAAGGGCTTGACTGCCAGTGCCCGTGAGCCGATGAAGGCTGCAGAGCTTGCCACCGTATCAGACCCTTGCTGAAATATTGCGTTGTTGCCTGTCACAAGTACCAGACAACACATGGCCCGTAAGTGCTTCAAGGCGACACGTGACAGCGTGCATCTTACGCGCCACACTAGGCACGATCAGCCTGAACATTCGCCCCTCCATCACGATCCGTGAATATGACATAAATTGACGTGCATTCCGTCACTAAATCTCCACGGCGTCATGATGAATCACTGTCAAGGATGAAATGGCCGGACACGATACCTCGAATATTGAGAGCGATTATGGATCGGACTTTTCACCAGAAGATGAATTGCTTTTAATTCAGCTGGTTTCGGAAAAGAATCAGCCACCCGCTTCAATCGACGCTTCGGCAGCGCGAACCAGTGACATTTCACATTTGGATGCTCTGCCTGGTCAAACGGATGCTATCTGTTATAATGAGGATTCAAAATTCGCAGATGAGGCTAATCCTGACGGCTTACCGGTTCCACAAGCCATTCATCACGGTCTGTCAGAGTGTTGTTCAGAACCCGTCATTCCTGTGTCACACGATTCACACGTCACGTATCCCGATTGTACGTTCCTTTTTGATCTTATCAGTCGATTGTTGGCGCTGACTGACCCCAAAGCGATTAGTGAGCCGTGCGTTATCTGAGATCACTAGCTGTCAGGTAGAAAACAATGCCGCGGAAGAAATCCAAGATGCAAAATCTGACGGCTCCAATGACGATCGCTCTCCCTTGCAGAGGTTTAGATCTTTTCCTCGACGACCGCTCACAGTGACAGATCTCACTGCAGGGGCATGGTGCGAATTGCAATATTGGTATACGCTCACAAAACTGCCAGGTGGCCGGCGGATAAAGACAGCAGCCATGAAAGGCGGCTCGAAAATTCACAAACAACTCGAGGACGAAGTCCATACTACAGTCCAAATTGATGTGTTGACCAAAGAGGATGGTTTTGCGCTCAAGCTGTGGAATTTCATCCAGGGTTTACGGACTTTACGCGAGACTGGCCTGACACGGGAGCTCGAGGTTTGGGGTATTGTGGACGGGAATTTTGTTAACGGCGTTATTGACGCTGTGAGCCATCAAAATCCGAATCCGGACTTCGAAAAAGAGCTCGTGGAGCAAACGCAACGCGATGCAAAGCAGACGTCGCTGTTAGATTTCTTCGCGCAAGGCACGAAATCCAGCCACACCAATACCTTGCTGAAGGTTTATCTGGCTGATGTAAAAACAAGGTCGTCTCTGCGCCCGATGACAAAAGCGCTGCTCAGGCCAGCCAAAATTCAGCTCATGCTCTACCATCGTTTCCTTTCTCAAATCGCCGCTGGAAAGCTGGATTTCCTCAAGTTGTTTCGTCGTTATGGACTCGACGCAGATGACACTCTATCCGATGGATTCATCGCTCAAATGGGGAATCTTCATGACGAGGTTTTTCACGACTCACAATCATTTGCTTCGAGCTCACCCGAAGAAGCTGGTTCTTCTTGCAGCCAGGGCACGGATGATGCTGATACGGCCAGTAGCGGCCTGCTTCGCTACCAAACTCTTCGGGAGCTGTCATATCTAGTCCAAGACGAGGTTGAGCTCACATTCCCCGAAGGAGAGGCATCAGTGGGCCAGATGCTTCGTGTTCAATATGTGCATAGAGACGACGGAAGGGAGATCGATATACATGACTTCCCGACATCAAGTCAGGTTTTGGACGAATACTTGACACGATATATGAGATGGTGGCGAGGTGAACGCAAGGCTGTAGGTGTAGATATTGAAGAGGCGTTTAAATGCAGGACGTGTGAATTTGCTGAGTGCTCGTGGAGAAACGCCATGGTCGAGGAGCACATCCAGAAAGCTCGTGCTACAAGAAAGGTGAGCGGGCATTCGATATCATAGCAGCTGAAAATCGCGCCGATGGAATAGACTACGAGGCGATTATCCAGGCAATGCAAGCATGTTGGTGCTCTACTCTGTCCTTTGTACATGTGTCCGGAAGTATCGTTAATATCTTCGTGCTCTTCTCTGGTGGATTAAAGGTGGAGCGGCAGGCGACTGTCTGTCCGCCCTATAGCAACGCGGACTTCTAGAGGCTTCGATAGTATTGGATGTCTGATCCGCTGGCACCTGGCTTGCCGATGGCCCGATAGCCTAATCGCCGGGCAGCGACAGCCTCTCAGCTGCTTCAGAAGAAAAGGAACTAATGGCTGTATGCACATATATTCACCAGAAGACTTATGTGTAAGGAGGCGTGTTTCAAATCCGCCAAGACTCAAATCGTACGCCAACGTGGACACTTGCTCTCATGTGCCATCACAGCCTGCTATCAGCGGTGGATGGGTCAAGTGGCTCCGGCTGCCTGGAGCTCGTCGTTGCCCCTCCACCAGGACCAGCCCCTCGTTTGTCATCTCTCCAGACCTCGATCCGGCCATTACCTCATCAACCGTCAGAGTGGATTTGTCTATCGATCCAAAACCAAACTGTCCACTTTACCAGGCTGCTTCGCCGATACACATCAAACAAGCAATAGCAGACCCAACCTCCAACACTTCATACACAGAGTCCGAGGCATACTGCGGCTTCCGCCACGACTCATTCGCATCTGTTGCCCTCCATAAATCTTGGTGGGGTTGAGCTTATCCCTAGCTCTCAAGTCTCTTGTCTTCAAGATTCCGCCCTCGGCCAGCTCAGACGCGCTGGGGAAGCGAAAGCTCTCCAACGGAGAGTCTCAGCCAAATTTCAAGCGAACCATGGCTGTAAGTCTTGCACCGTTGTCTTCTTACTCGACTGGTTACATGGCGGCCGTTGAGCGGGCTGCTGGAGCAGCATTGTTGATGCTTCGGCCATTGACACCGAGGCATAAGATGAGCGGCGAGCTTTCCGCTGACGCTGATTCTCAATAGACCACAAAGCTACCAGAGGTCGACCCTGCGACCAGAATGCAGGTAGATGAATCCGTTGTCGGCCATAACGAGATCGATGAATCCCTCTACAGTCGACAGCTCTACGTCCTTGGCCACGAGGCTATGAAGCGCATGGGGGCTTCTAATGTTCTCGTTGTTGGTCTTAAGGGACTCGGTGTCGAAATCGCCAAGAATATCGCGCTGGCTGGTGTCAAGAGTCTGACGCTCTACGACCCCGCACCTGTCGAGATCGCGGACCTCTCTGCCCAGTTCTTCCTCACTCCTGAGGATGTAGGCAAGCCCAGACATGATGCCACGACCCCTCGAGTGGCCGAGCTGAATGCCTATACCCCCGTCAAGGTTCATGAATCTTCTAGGTATTTTGACAATCTTCAATGCGAGAGCTGTTACGACAAACGAAAATCTAACATTCAAGTCCCAGTCTCGACGGCGACTTGTCGCAATTCGACAAATATCAAGTAGTTGTTCTTACAAACACCCCACTCCAGTCTCAAAAAGTCATCGGCGACTACTGTCACTCCAAGGGCATATACGTAGTTGTTGCGGACACTTTCGGTCTATTCGGCTCAATCTTTTGCGACTTCGGCGAGAAGTTTACCGTCATCGATCCGACCGGAGAAACACCGTTGAGTGGAATTGTCGCCGGAATTGACGAGGAAGGCCTGGTTTCTGCTCTAGATGAGACGAGGCATGGGCTAGAAGATGGTGACTATGTCACTTTTTCCGAAGTTGAGGGTATGGAAGGACTAAATGGCTGCGAACCTCGCAAAATCACGGTCAAGGGTCCCTACACCTTTTCTATTGGCGATGTTTCCGGCTTAGGACAATATCAGCGATGTGGCATGTACCAGCAGGTCAAAATGCCGAAGATTATCAACTTCAAGCCATTTACCGCTGCCCTTAAAGAACCAGAGTTTCTTGTGTCAGATTTTGCCAAGTTTGATCGACCACAACAACTGCACCTTGGTTTCCAAGCTCTCCAAGCATTCCAAATTTTGAAGGGCCGTCTGCCAAATCCAATGGACGATGATGATGCTGCCGTTGTTCTTGGAGCCGCAAAGAAGTTCGCTGAGGAGGAGAAGCTCGAGATTGAGTTTGATGAGAAGTTGCTCAAAGAGCTCAGCTACCAAGCTCGTGGCGATTTGAGCCCAATGGCCGCCTTTTTCGGCGGTATTACCGCTCAGGAAATCCTGAAGGCTGTCTCTGGCAAATTCCAGCCCATCAACCAATGGATGTACTTTGACTCACTTGAATCTCTTCCCACTTCTACCAAGCGAAGCCCCGAATTGTGCAAGCCGACTGGCAGCCGATACGATGGCCAGATCGCTGTATTCGGAACCGAATATCAGGAGAAGATTGCCAATCTCACGCAATTCCTGGTCGGTGCAGGTGCCATTGGTTGTGAAATGTTGAAGAATTGGGCGATGATGGGCCTTGGAACGGGACCGAAAGGCAAGATCTTCGTCACCGATATGGATTCCATTGAAAAGAGCAACTTGAACCGACAGTTCCTATTCCGTGCCGATGACGTTGGCAACATGAAAAGCGACTGCGCCGCCAAGGCTGTGCAACGAATGAACCCCGACCTCGTTGGCCATATCCAGACTTTCAAAGACCGTGTTAGTGCTGATACGGAGAACATCTTCAATGAGACTTTCTGGGAGAGTTTGGACGGTGTCACGAATGCTCTGGACAATGTTAAGGCACGAACCTACGTCGATAGACGATGCGTCTTCTTCCGCAAGCCTCTGCTCGAGAGTGGTACTCTTGGAACGAAGGGAAACACTCAAGTTGTGCTCCCGCACCTGACCGAGTCCTACTCGTCTTCACAAGATCCTCCCGAAAAGGAGTTCCCTATGTGCACAATTCGCAGTTTCCCGAACAGAATTGAGCACACAATTGCTTGGGCCAAGGACTATATGTTCGAGAAGTGCTTTGTCAAGGCGCCTCAAACTGTAAACTTGTATTTGACGCAGCCTAACTTCATGGAGACCACACTTAAGCAGGGTGGCAACCAAAAGGAGACATTGGAGACAATTCGCAACTACCTCACAACCGAACGGCCTCGAACCTTTGAGGACTGTATTGCATGGGCGAGGATGCAATTCGAAACTGAATTCACCAACAAGATTCAGCAGTTGTTGTACAACTTCCCCAAGGACTCGACGACGTCAAGCGGCATGCCGTTTTGGTCAGGCCCCAAGCGTGCCCCTGACGCGTTGAAGTTTGACATTAACAACCCTACACACTTCGGGTTCGTCGTCGCGGCTGCCAATTTGCACGCCTTCAACTACAACATCAAGTCGCCCGGAAATGACAAGGCCATCTACCAACGCGAGCTGGAAAACGTCATTGTTCCCGATTTCACACCGGATGCTAATGTCAAGATTCAGGCCGACGACAAGGAGCCCGTAAGTTTAAGACTCAACACTTTCTCTCATAACCTTCACTCGCAGCTTACTAATACTAATGGCTTTCAGGATCCAAATGCCGGCGGTAATGACGATGAGGACGAACTCGAGAAGATCATTTCAAGCATTCCGGCATCAAGTACTCTGTCCAGATTCCAACTGCAACTAGTTGACTTTGAAAAGGACGATGATTCAAACCACCACATCGATTTCATCACAGCTTGCAGCAATCTGCGTGCCGAGAACTACAAGATCGAGCCGGCTGACCGCCACAAGACCAAGTTTATCGCTGGAAAGATCATTCCTGCGATTGCCACGACCACAGCGCTCGTGACTGGACTGGTAGTTCTGGAGCTCTACAAGGTAATTGATGGGAAGAAAGATATCGAGCAGTACAAGAACGGATTCATCAATCTCGCTCTGCCATTTTTCGGATTCAGTGAGCCTATTGCCAGCCCCAAAGTCGAGTACAAGGGTCCCGATGGCAAGGTTTCACTTGACAAAATTTGGGATCGATTCGAGGTGAATGACATGACACTGAAAGAGCTTTTGGAACTTTTCACAAGCAAGGGCTTGAACATCATGATGTTGAGCTCTGGAGTCAGTCTTCTGTATGCTAGCTTCCACGCCCCAGCCAAGATGAAGGAGCGTATGGGATGGAAGCTCAGCCAACTTGTAGAGAACATTTCCAAGCAACCTATTCCGGAGCATCAAAAGGAGGTCATCTTTGAGATGGTGGCAGAGGACTTGGACGAGGAGGATGTCGAGGTTCCCTACATCAAGGTTAAGGTGCGACGAACAAAATACGATTAGACTTGATGACTACGCGATTGAACGAATAAAACTGAACTTTCTGTTTTGAACACAATGGTATGTGCCTGGATCCGATGTTGTTTCCTGAAACGAGAGGCCCGGAATTCGCTGTTCCAGTGTTGAGCATATGCATCCATTGTAATATTGCGGTTGGGTTGCCCTGTGCAGACGCGCTCATGATCATGTAAGAATCACCAATGTGGCTTACCCAGCGAACAAGCGCTAGTCCCGTCTAAGGAGGATGTCAGTTTACGTCACCATTAGAAATGATGAGTGTGCACGACTCTCAGTGTCCACCCACCGAACCGGAGTCCAAGAATGGGTCGGGAAGCAACTTTACTGACCAGACAGCCATCAGCTCAGCATATGTAACCAGATCCGTCATCAGAATCCATCCAATTCGGAGGAAACGGAGGGCAGATGAGGTGTTGCCACCATCAATCGACTCTATAAATATTGAACTCTCCATCATTGCCGTCTCATCGCTCTGGATCGAGACGCAGCCCTTCATGAGGACGGATCATTCACGCTTACTCGGTACTCTTTGCAGACTCCGTCTCACAGCATCTAATAGCACCGGCGGCATAACAACAGCCCCTTACTTCAATAGAGTTACACCACGAGCTACTTTTCCCTCATCGTGCCACCCCGCAATTCTATTATCACCTGCGTCTCACGTTCGCGATTTTCAAACTTCGTCTCAAGTCAATCAGCCTACGCAGAGCCAACGCAAAATGGTATGTGGTGGAAATTGCCGATCCTTGACTCCCCCATCTTACAGGATGGCGTTTTGCGCAAATCAGCACTAACAGGAATGGGTCGAGCAAACAGGCTTCCTCCGGCAAGGTCACCGATTGGATTCACCCCAATGATAAGTCTGGCGAGTTCAAGCGCCAGGTGAGTTCGTTTAGGGATTGGATTTCCAAGGAAGGCGGCGCGAAGTATCCGCCTGAGAAGGGACGGTATCATTTATACGTCAGCTATGCATGCCCATGGGTACGTTTTACTTTCACACTCAACTCCGTATTTGTATTCCCCAATGATATGTTTCAAAAGTAAATGTAGCTGACTGTGTGACAATCAGGCTCATCGAACTCTCATCGCGAGAAAACTTAAGGGACTGGAGGACATCATTTCATTCTCCGTGGTGCACTGGCATCTCGGCGAGGGAGGATGGCGCTTCGTAACCAAGGACGAGAAGGAGCCCGGCGAGAATGTGATTCCAGATCCTCTCGAGGGCCATGGAGACTTTACGCACTTGCGCCATGTTTACTTTGAGAGTGAGAAGGAGTACGAGGGACGATTTACTGTCCCAGTGCTGTATGACAAGAAAACGAAGAGGATTGTCAGCAATGAGAGCTCCGAGATTCTGCGCATGCTGAGCAGCGAGGTAAGCGCTTCCCCTAGTTTTTGTACAGTTTGTACAGGCTTTACTGGCTATCCCTATCATTCACAAGTGGACTTGGTTTACTCATAGAATGATTAGTTTGACGGCCTCGACGAAAAGCACCGCGCCATCCAGCTCTACCCCGAGTCCCTCCGCAGCCAAATCGACGACACAAACAGCTGGACCTACGACCTCATCAACAACGGCGTCTACAAGTCCGGCTTCGCAACCATAGCCGAAGCCTACGAGCGCAACGTGCTCGCTCTTTTCGAAGCCCTCGACCGCGCAGAGAAGCACATTTCGCAGCAGAAGGAAGGTCCCTACTATTTCGGCAAGGAGCTCACCGAGGCGGATATCCGCTTGTACGTCACATTGGTTCGATTCGACCCCGTGTACGTCCAGCACTTCAAGTGCAACATCCGTGATATTCGATCAGGATATCCAGCCTTGCACAAGTGGATGCGCAATTTGTACTGGAACCACGATGCGTTCAAGGACACGACGCAGTTTGAGCACATCAAGTGGCATTACACGAGGAGTCATACGCAGATTAATCCGTTGTCGATCACGCCTGTTGGGCCGTTGCCGCATATTTTGGGGCTGGATGAGGAGGTTGCTGCTGTTGGCAAGGGGGCAAAGTGAGTGCTCGTTTGGGGGGAAACTCGATAAAATTGAGAATGTAGTTGTGTCTTCATATGCAGCATAATGCATTCATTTGTGATATGAGGTGTTATTGAACAATCTGACTTTGTGTTGAGATGTGAATAGAGCTTGTGTCTTAGCGCATTGTGCGTGGCGCCGCGTTGGGTGTTTCAGTCTCAATCTGGCATATATGTGGCTGTCGTTTGGTTTAACAGGGCATATTGCTATCAGAAAGCCGATCATCTTCGAGGAAAAACTTAGTTGTGCACTAAATGCTGCTGTGAGAAGCTGTAACTTCGCCGCCAGACCGTAATATGGACAGAGTTTCCCATGAGCGGCGCAGGTATCTGGTATTTGAATGCAGGCGTCCGCGATGTGATTTGCGCCCGACGGAGATGGATCCGTTGTAGAGCAGGAACCTGGAGTGCAGTAAAATGCCTACCTACCTAGGTAGGTACCTTAGGTAGGTAGATAGTTGACCGCTCTTTGCTGATTTGGTACAGCTTCCCGTCAGTGAGGTATCGCATGCCTGACCAAGGTGATCATTCAATGGCCCAACACGGCAAACTAGAAGTTGAGCTTCTCGACGACTAGAGCGTAATAGCTGATGGGTGCTTCCTTCTCTTTGCCAAGGTGCATCGGTGGGGCGGTTTGCTCGATTCCTGCTACAACAAGGTGCCTGCCTGCCCATACATAGTACCAAGGACGGCCTGACGAACCTTGATATGCACAAATCTGCGCCGACGAGCCAGGTACCTTGGTGGCTACGGGCGAGACGCTTGTAGTCGCGCAGTGTGCAAGTTGACCCACACCTGCCTACCGTGCTGCCGCGTCCGAAGACATCGGAGGAGCCAGCGCTACTCTCAGCGATGCTCCAGCGGTGCTCCGGCAGTGGCCCAGCCCAGCCACCCACTTGAAGCCCACTGTACGGCCCTGGGGGCTCCATTCTCGCTGCACGCCAGCCCAACTGGGCCCTTGATACGTGTCTAGTCTGACTGAGTCGCAGCACCTAGACCCAGACCCTGGTTGACACGCACAGCTGACCTTGCGCTGTACTGCACCGCACCGCACATTACACCTTGCACCTCTCACCTGGCCTGCCTTGTGCTTGTGCTGCCACTCTGCGGCTGCATTTGCTTCTGCCTCTGCTTCTGTTCGCCTGCGTCGTCCCCATTCGACGACGCTCCACGTTCGCATTTCTTCCACACAACCAAACCTCCTCAATCCCGCCTGCTACACCAAGCGTATCTTTTTTCCATCACCAGCTTCTGAAAAATCCTCCGCTGCACCATTTCTTTCTGAAAGTCTCCAACTTCTATTCTTCTATATCGTCGGCCTCTCGACCGCCCTGCCCCTCCCTCGCGCCCTCGGCCAAGGCTGCTGTCTCGTCCCTCGTCCTTCTTGCCTCCCTCGCCCGTTGTCGGTCACGACTCCACCACATCCACATCGCACCATTGATTCGGCCGCCTCAACAGCTTCAAGCACACAACTCCTCCAGCCCGATTTACCTTTTCCGCATCACCATACCGCTCTCGCGCATTCTCTCATCTGTGCCATAGCGCCGCTCAATTGATCTTGTATTCTATCGTCCCAGCGCACGGTTCACAACCCACAATTCATATTAAACAAAACCTCCAACTCCTGACCTCTCTCTACTCCCTCGCGGCGTCACGGTGGCCGTTTATCAGATGGGCATCACATCTACGCCGCCCTGATATGGCCATTCGATACTCAGCAGATATTCTGCTGCACTTGCGGGAGTCGCCGCTATGTACCAGACCAGATAATCTCCCTCCTGCCGAGGAGTGGATGGGGTATGTTCTTGTCCACCTTCACCGACCGCCATGAGCGTCTGTGTTGTAGCTGCTAACCAAGGAACTCTCTCTGCAGCGCCCCGCCTGAACAAATCCGAACTCAAGGCACAAAGACGGGCAATGAACGGCCGAGAACGAACGATTCGACGCTGATCGATCAGACCAATCGAAGGTCTCTCGACCGCCATGTTTCGCGTAACAGCGCAAGTCCGTGCTCCTGTCACCGAACGATTGCTGTAGAGATTTCCAAGTTGCTGACATTGTAGGGGTTGAAACCTCTCGTGAAGATCCAGACGACATCGTCTTTGGCCCTCCCCGCATGGCCTTTTCCTCCGCTCGCGGAAACAAAGTCTTTGACAACGATAAGTCCTCTCGAGACCCTGAATCGCAAGGCCGCACAGGTATTCGAAATCGTGGCGATACCGATGGCGATCGTTTTCGCGACGGTCGCACCAATCCAATGCGACGCCGCGGCGACGGTGACCAAGACGGGGATGGATGGAATATGGTCAAGCCACGAAAGAGCTTTGGCGCTGAAGGCGCTGAGCGGTTCCATGGCAAAATGGGAGGCAACTTCCGCGATGACAAACGTCCAACAAGGTACAGCAACAAAGACGATCGCGACGCTGCGCGAGAGCGACCGGGCCGAGCACTCGATACATTCGCCCGAGATCGTGATGCCCCCGAAGCCGAGAGTCGGCCTCGAAACGGTCTAGCACGGAATAGAGGCGATAATTGGCGATCCTCTGAAGCCAGTGAAGCTCCTCCCGAGAAGCGAGATCGCGATCGAACAAAAAGCTGGCGAGACAGAGATCGTGACGCCGCCGAGCCCTCTGACGATCGCAATGCTGGCAGAACGAACGACCGCCGCTGGGGCCGTGACCGTGACCAGCGACAAGAGCGCGAACCGGAATGGCTCGATGAGCCCGCAGAGACCCGTGAAGCTCACACACAGCAGGATTTCCAAAAATGGATGGAGCAAATGAAGAAGGCTAAGAGCGGATCATCGGCGACCAACACGAAACCATTAACAGAACCCGTCGCTGAACCTGCAAAGCCTGCCCTGCCTACCCCCTCTGTGGAGGCTGGCCCAGACAAGTTTTTCCTTGCATTCAGGGGAGGCAGTGCGACAACCGATGCCGCTACGCCTGGCGAACAGAAGGATACCGCCCCCAAGGCCAAGACTGCCGGCAAATCTTCTCGATTCACGTCGTTCTTCTCTCAGCCCCAAGGGGATCCCAGACCACGAACCGAAGCGTCAACTCCGCTTACAGGGCCGCCGTCAAATGGGCCGGTTGCCACCACTGGTTCGGCTACTGTACCTCCTGGACTCGGTGCGCTCTTTGGAGCCGCCGTGCCTGGTGCTAGTGGAGGAAGCGGCGGTGGAAGTGCTCCCCCTGAGGAAGAGCGGCAGGCATTCAAGCAATTGCTTGCCAAGCTGCAGAAGGCGTCAATGAGTGCTACGCCGCCTGGCCCGTCCCCATTTGCCGCGCCGCCATCAAGCAATGCACCAGACAACAAGAAGAATGCTGTCGGTTCCCCCGAACCGTTCCAGCAATATGGTGGCACATCCAGAGATGGTCCTCTCGGCCGCCCGCCATCGCAACAGCCTCAACAAGAGATCCTTGCGCCTCGACCTCAGCAGCAGTCCGCCCGACCCGAGCAGCTGCTTCAGGACCTTGTTGGACACCATCAGCGTGTGTCTAGCCAAGGGTCGACAACACGCCCGGAGTCCAACTCGGCTCGTAATAACAGCAACACTGAATTCTTGATGAATCTCATGAGAATGGCGCCCGACGCTCAAAGAGGGGACCACAACCGAGTTCCTTCCCAGCCCCAGCTTGGACCTCAAGTCCAGAAGCACTCCGTCATGCCACTGTACAATGATCGCGAACAAGAGTTCGGCGGTCGAGAGAACCGCAACACCCGCCCGCAGCCTCCTGGATTTTCCATGGATGAGCAATACCATCACGTGGAACGAGAATCCCGCCCGAACCAGCCGACGCAAATTCTTCAGCGACCTCCTCCCGGACTGGACCAAATGCCGCCCAACTGGATGGCAGGTGGAGGACAGATGCCTCCTCCTCAGCAAAGGGGACCGATGCCTCCACCACCAGGACTTGCCGGTGGCCCAGGCGGTCCCAACCGAAATATGTCAATGCCGCCTATGTTTCCGCCGAATTTCCCTCCCGGCGGCATGCCTCCTCCACCACCAGGCTTCTTTAACGGACCACCCCACGGCTTCCTGCCTCCCGGACTAGGAGGGTTTAATGGACCTCTCCCTGGTCCTGAAGGGTTCGGCGGCCCGCCATTCGAAGCACGAGGCATGCCACCATCCGCGAACAATGGCCGCGGCGCAAATTATGGGCGCCCGTAAATCAGGATGCCCCGGGAAATCATCGTTTTGATACGTGGCAGGAGCAGCAAAGCTGCGTATTAGGGCCGTTGTGAGGCAGAGCAGCAGTCTGGAATAGCAACGCCAGTCGCTATTTACTTCTGTATTGAAATGGCAGTATGCCTATCCGGCAATATCCTTGTATTTCCATCAGCAATCGCTTTACCGAATATGTACATGCTCTATGTGAAGAATTGCTTATGGGGAGGAGGCAGAGTAGCTGAATTGAGAAATTGGGGAAATATGTGTTTGGCATTTGGGTGATTGTGACTATGATTGTGACCGTAACTGTGATGTTGATAAGATTATCATCCTGGTGATGATTTTGATCGACTATAATGTTACAACACCAATACTGGTCTCATAGTAAGTGCGATACTCCTATACTCGTACAATAGTCGTACATGACTATCGCCGCAACAATATGTTGGTCTAGTCGATAATGTACCTTACTGAATCAGCATGAGACAATCCATTTTAACCTCACTAGAATTCTAAATCATGAACATATCCAGGCATTCAACATACATTGACATTATCCGTAAGCATATCCACGCATGCATCGTGCTACTTCTAATATAAAGGATGCCACTAGAACAAGTAACCCTCACAGCCCCACATCTCAATAGACCCCCAAACGTACATTGTACCCTTGATCATCGGAATAATACTAGTCATTGATAAGAGCATATGGTCATTCGTTCCGATTACTCATCCTACTATCCTATTTACGAACCTACTATGTACACCGCCTCACATTATACTCGCCCAATATGTCGATACCTATGCACGACGTAGACTATGCAGAGAACCCTATTTCTTCATACCCAGGAAGTTTCGCCTCTTCTTCTCCTTGTGTAATTTGCCGTCTTCCTTGTGAGACGAGCCATTTGAGGCGGGCGGCTGGGGGGGAGCGGTCGAGTTGATGTTGAGGTTGGACATGGATCCGACGGGGGGCACGGGCGGTGCTGTTGACGCTCCCGGGCCGCCTGGTCTGGTTGGTAAACCACCTGCTGGAGGGACACGGCCGCCCGGTGCTGGGGCGCCGGCCATCCTCGACCCTGATCCGAGGGGTTTGCCAGGCTGGGGAGCGGCTTGCTGTGAGGGCGGTGGTGCCGGGCGCTCGAAGAGATGCGCGGGAGCTCGAGGCTTGGGTCTTTCCATGGGGATGTCGAGCTGGCGCTTGTCGCGGCTCAGGTCGGTGACTTGGCGGATGAAGAGCTGTGGCGTGAGCATGTGGGATGTGGCGAGGACGATGTCTCGACCCTTTTCGCGGCTGACTTCATAGCAGGCGCGGCTTTCGCTGTACGTAGCGCCGCCAGCCATGAAGACGATGATTCTTTGCCGGTTCTCTGGCGGACGACGGCCCGCGGCCGCCCAGTTCGGTCGCCCAGCGCAAAGGGAGCCTCCTTGTGCGGCCAAGAAGTCTTCGTTGGGGTCCATAGGGGGTTTGACGTAGGGGAATACCGTCTGGTCTAACATGCCCTTTGTGAGGGCATCGAGCATGGATTTGACGGCCGGTTCGTACCGTGAGAGAGCATACTCCTCGCTTGGGAGCATGGCTCTCGGATCTTTGGGGAATAAGGGAGGGTTGGGTTGTCGGAGCTCTTTAAGGGTATGGGACGTTTTGCCACCCAGAAGTTCCAAGTTCGCAATCACTTCGCCGTCTTGCGGGGGTAACGATGCGTGAAGCAGCAGTTTTTGGATATCTTCCATGATGACGCCGCCTCGATAAAGAATGTAGATGATGATGAGTCGAAGTCGATCGGGTGGCAGGATGGCTTCGTCGTCCAGCAACTGCACAACCGTCTCAAGGACATTCTTGGGCTTCCTCATGTCCTCGTCAAGGCCTGTTGACATTGTTTGTTCGATAGACGCCAGATCCGGTAGTTTGTTATATTGGAAGATGTTCATACACTCCTGCGCCATGGTAAGATGTAATGAATACGCTTCCTTCATCTCTTGGAACTGGGGCAGACCAGCCAGCATCTCTCGGATAGCGTTGAGGCTTGTAGCATCGACACCGTCGTTGGTGAAATGTGGGTTCTCATCCAAGAACTTTTGGAAGTCGCCCATGAGTTTGTCAATGGTATCCTTCATGTGTCGATGTCGGTTGTCGAGCCAGATCTTGTCCTTGTCGCCAAGTTCCATGTCTTTCTCAGATTCGTCGGCCATGCCGGCATTGATTTTAGTACGGTATGTGACTTTGTCTGCGTCCTTGATTGATAGAAGATCGTGCGCCATTGCCTGGTAGGTGAACTCGTGGAGCAACGGTGCCATGAGATCCATTGACCGATCCGTGACTATTAGTGTTGATTGCGGCCGGTTCGACGGCGGCGGAAAATTTGGGTTCCAATGCGCATAGCCGTCTAATTCTTCCTGCACAAATCTAGCCAGATGAGAGCAGAGTACGGATGCCTCGTGAAGTGCGTTCTTCGGTCGGTAGTATCGAACTTTTGGGTATTCTCCGAGTGTTATGCAGACACCGGCAATCTAGGAAACACTGTCAGTGCAACTTCTTCCAGGTCGCTTCGTAATCGTGCAAACCATACCCGTTGCGCCAGAACTTGCATGTGCTTGGGGATCAAGTTGTTGCAGGCAGGGTGGTATAAGATCGGAAAGCTCCATGGATCTCGAAACGTGATGAGATGAGACTCCCTTGGATAGAAATCGATAAACAGGGTTTTGGACGCCGCTCGCAGTTGTCTGATGCCCGGGAAGTCGTCTATCTTGCGACGCAAACCAGGATCTAACAGACTGGTCCAAACCAGATATCCCCGGCGGTATCGTCGCCTCTCGAAATCGGCCAAAAGGCACTCGACAATGTGTGGTTCGGGCGATAGCAGATAAATGGCATCCATAGTAGGATTGGGTTCTCTTTGGTCCTCGATCCGCTCGATGGCTGCCGTAACAGGATGGTTACTGTTTGGATTCTTTTCTCGTAGAACGAGGTGGGATCGAACTCACTGGCTACGTTGTGGTTGAGAATGTTATCTTCTTTGACGACATTGTCGACGATCTTTTTGGATGTCTCGTCCACGATTAAGCATTTCCACTGTCGTTACCGTACAGTCAGAACATATCTCGACAATATGTTTGGTACATGGTCATTGGGGCCGAGATCATACGTCACCCTGGGTTATGTCCCGAATCTCCTGGAGGATGACTGCAATACAGCGTATTA
This sequence comes from Periglandula ipomoeae IasaF13, assembly GCA_000222875.2. NCBI lineage: Eukaryota > Fungi > Ascomycota > Sordariomycetes > Hypocreales > Clavicipitaceae > Periglandula > Periglandula ipomoeae. The sequence goes on from AFRD01000285.1 coordinate 26,501, forward strand.
GTCCACGTTCGCCGTGTACCAATCATAGCGCAGCTACTTATTTCGTACTGTCATGCTGCTCCTGTAGCACAGAGAGACCCATGGTGGGCAACGGGAGAGCTCCAGGCTCTGTGTTGTCACGATGTCGAGCTCAAGCAGGGGGGTTAACTTTGGGGATGGCAGCGGTCGTCGACGAGTCGAATTTGTCCACAGCTCTTAGCGGCGGCAGGTTGAATAAAGATGCAGAGCCAGTCTGCACGCGAAAACTTCAAGACGATTACAACAGCGACAAAGACTTGTCATGCCTTGCGCAGCTTCGCTCGAATCGACAAGTTAAACAGGAGGTAGTGTGCTGGCGGGGTTGTGAAGAACGGTTTTTTCGCAGGACCGGACGGGTTTGCATGTACAAAGCATTCAAACCAGACGCGCTGCGGCGCCGAGTGGCAGGCCAGTGGGGACCTCGATGCTGTTTCAAGCGCTGGACGTCCACGGTGCCAGCGCCGATGAGGTCATACCATGCCACCTAAGCTTAATTCAAGCGGCCCGGCCATCAAGTGATGGATCTAGGTCGCACCGATTTTACTAGGGGGCAGGCATCAGCACGACAGTGTTACAATACGACTACGAAAAAAGCCATAGGGACAAGCAAGCCGTCCTTTGATTCACATTCGAGAGTTACCGAGTTGAGATACAGTACATTTGTTGGATGATGTGGCGTGCATCGGTCAAATATTCATCGCACTTGGTCGAGGTGTTGTCAGTACAAAGAACCACACAACAAACGGCTTAGCAGACTAGCCCACCTTGCAACGACATGATAAGTCTATTCGTCCATCGGCCGATTGAGGTAACCTTCGACATCTACTCTACCGTATATCTCTGCTTGTAGTCGCTCTGCACGAAGCTTGTCACGAGCCATCGCTGCCTTCAGTTCCTTGCCAGTGAGCTTCCGGGGTGGTGGTTCAACCTGCTTCGGCTTTTCTGGAACTGTTGCACCAATGCCCAGCGTGTCGTCTTTAGCCTTCGCTTTGATGGGATACCTAACTCCTTCGCCTTCGCGCCCTAATCCCTGCCGGGCGTCGGGATCCCAGCCGTGCGATTTCAGTGCTCGTAGACCCATTCGCGACCGGTCCAGCGCCGATGGCGGATGCGCATGAGGCATGTTCACCTGGTGAGCCACAGACGCCTCATGTTCCTTGAGCGATGTGGTGATAGGTAGAGAGCATGTTGCGCAGATGGACGGTTCAGTGGCCGCGGTGATCGATTCTGCTTGGGGTGTACCCAGCCTTGTTGCTGGTGCTGAAGCAGACTTGGGTTTTCCGTCTCCGAGAACGATGCTCGCGTAGAGATCCCCGACCGCAGACGCGGAGTTGGTTTTCACAATAGATGTGACATTATTATCGGATTCTGTGGCTCGAACAAACTCGACTCTCTTGCGCTTCAGCCCTGCTCCAAACGGTCTCTTGTGGTGAAGAGGGATGTCATCGTCGTCGTCGGTGTTGGACCCGTCTCTCAACCGGCGCATTGCATCTGAAGTCAGTGTTGACACAGACCGATACTGCCTGCAAAGGCTGCCTAAAGGATCATATCACCTGTGCGACGAGGCGACTTTGTTGCATGAATGAGAAAAGATGACGGAACATGTTCCAACCTGGGCGAAGTTGAAGCAGCAGCCTAGAAGCGGCAATCAAAAGACCCACCCGAGGTGAATGGACGTGAATGGGTAAGACAGCTAATTAATATGCTATCAGACACCTACCCTGAAGGGGGAAAAAATGAACAGCGAGCAGCGTCTCCCATGGTGGCAGGCCATTCACTTTCTGCACTTTATCGGATGGGGAATCGTCGAGTCTCGGTAAATGGAATGAATGAAACAGATTCGGGGTCGGGCCTCGCTCAGGTAAGGTGAGCATGATAAGCCCACTGCGCATGACAAGACGACAGCCAATGGACCAGGATCAAAATGATGCAGTCAGCTAAGTGCAGTCACTTGCGGCATGCGATGGAGGAAACGATGGGAATTTCAACCTCCCAAGGCAAATTTTCGCAAGCTAATCAGTCACTGGCAGGCAAAGTAAGCCTTCAATTCTTACATGCGATGGCTCATTATTGGCTGGTTGCTCTGTATCTCATAATGACTCATTGTGGGTGTTCTGCAGCTAGCCGTGAGAAACGCTCCACCTTCCTCGTTTGAGCGGCAACGAGTTGGTCGGCTACTTCCTAAAAAAGGACATCCCACAGCAGTTAGGAAGTCGTCTGTTGGACCCTGGGAAAGCCTGATGTTGGTTATAAAGGCAGCCTGATACCGTGGTCAAATCCCTCATAATCATTCACAATTCATCCTTTCTCGCAAATTTGGATGGCAGAGAATTCTAGCCCCATGCTTACATAGAATCACGATACAACCATAACCACAACACACACAATGGGCTCTCTACCATCTTCCTTCAAGATTCCTGAAGGAGTCTACGCCATTCCTGGTGAGTTACTCGACCTCCGGTCAGACGACGAAATAGACTATGAAATTCTTCACCCCAGGCCAGTCTCTGGCGTAAAAAACGTATGGTTCTGCTGGCACAATGGGTACACCAATATCCACCCTTATGGCCAGAGAACCGTCCGCGCATGGCACTGCCGCTTGTCGAAACTAGGCTGGACAATTCGTGTAGTCGATCGCGAGCCAGGCTCTCCTCTGAATATCTCCAACTTCCTCGACATCAACGACCCCAAGAACTTCCCCAAGGCCTTTTCGAACGGTACCCTCGGCGGCACATACGCAATTCAACACTCATCAGATCTTGTCCGCTTCCCGCTACTACTCAAGTACGGCGGCGTATACGCAGATGTAGGAATGGTGCAGATCGGAGACCTCGAGCGCATGTGGAATGCGACTGTGGGCAACCCGGACTCGCCGTATGAGGTGTTGATTTACAACGCAGGGTCGCCAGAGGAGCGCAACATCACAAACTACTTCATGGCGTCAGCCGCAAACAACCCTCTCATCCTCCGCTCTCACAAGCTCCTATTAGCATTGTGGGCAGAAGACGGGGGTAAAACATGTACGGAGGGTATGCACACCAGCGCTCTGCTCAAAGAACTCCCTCTTACACACTTCGCCATGTCATTCGAAGAGAACGGCAAGTTATACGGCCCAGACAATGTGACGAAAATGCTAGCCGATCAAGGTTGGCCCGCTTTTGCACGAAACATTCTCATGATAGACTTCATAAGTTTACAATACATGTATAGTTCAAGCTGGCGCAAACTTGCACGGCCTTCGACGATTCGACGATTCGACGTTCTGGCTATTCTTGGTAGTTTATTGTCTGAACCGACGAGCTACACCGCAATTGACGAGCATTATCTCCGATCGCGGACTATACTGTTGTCTATCAACTTGTTTTCTCTTGGTTTTCTCTCAATCGGGTTACCCGATACCAGCCGGAACCCCGCGACTGGTGGTGTGGCGGCGTGTGTTGTTGCAAAGGCGTAAGCGTCGGATTGTGCTGTCAGTAGCGGACTTCGGTCGGAATGAACGGACTACTAAAGGATGTGCTGACGTGTGTTCAAGTTCGATAATCTAATCTGTGAATTTTATTTTACTTCTTACTCTAAATAACAATAAAACATATTCAAGGAATCGCAAATACGGGTCAATATGGAAGGAATCAAGGACTTTGCACTGGACAAATGGAGTAAGTAAAGAGGAGCTCACAAAACATGCAACTAAACTAACTACGAGCCCAGTTCGAGACACGAATGTTAGTTTGCTGAATCCGATGTCAATGATGAATTGTGGCTAACTCCCTCTAGCCCAAGCGCAACGTCCACTTTCACGGTAAAGTCTACCCGCAACAGAAATTCCTTCTTAATCACCACTCACAGTCTAACATTCTACAGCTTCTTTCACGAAAGTACTTTCGATCAACGAGCTACGAAACCTCGCCCCAGCACCCGGCCAAGATGTCTTTGATCCAAACCTCGGCTTGGACTACGGGCCGTTTCAAGGCTCCGTGAAGCTGCGCACCCGGATAGCCGAGCTTCACTCGTCTCCTGAGATCACATTCACGGCAGATGATGTGCTCATTACACCGGGATCAATCATGGCCAATTTCCTGGCACTGCAGACTCTTTGCAGGAAGGGAGACCATGCTATCTGTCAGTATCCAACATTTGGTCCGCTCTATCTTGTGCCGAAGCATCATGGCGTAGAACTGAGCATGTGGGCCATGGAGGAGAGTAATGGCTGGCTTCCGGATCTTGAGAAGCTGCCTGGGTTAATCAAGCCCAATACAAAGGTGATTATACTCAAGTACGTACCCTGCTCAAGAGATCCTCGTCAAGTTCAAGAAACGTGATGCTGATGCGCGCAGTAACCCTAATAATCCTGTTGGAAAAGTACTGCCGAGGGAGTTTCTTCAACGTGTAGGTGATATTGCAAAGCAGCACAACGTCACAGTCTTCTGCGACGAGGTCTTTTCACCACTGTTCCACACGAACTCTCCTCCGCCACCATATGTATCCCTCGGATACGAAAACAGCGTCTCTACAGGCTCCATGTCCAAAGCACACGGCTTACCGGGTGTACGAGTAGGATGGATCGTGTCCAAAGATAGGGCGCTCATGTATCGGATCCTTGTCGCGAGGGACTATACCACTATATCTGTGTCACAACTGGACGATAGTGTGGCTTCGTTTGCGTTGAGTGCAGACGTGCTTCTGAGACTGATGAAGCGCAACTTGGACTTCTGCAAAGAGAGCATTGACCTTCTGGATGACTTTGTAAAGAGGAATAAGCGGTGCTGATGGACGAAGCCTGAGGGCGCAGGCGTAGGTTTCATTCAAATTCTGGATGACAAAGGGCAGCCGGTTGATGATTTGGTATTCTGTCAGCAGGCGGTGGAGGAGGAAGGAATTGGGGTAGTGCCTTGCGGTCATTGTTTCCGGGACGAAGGGACCCAGGACTTCATGGGTTATCTCAGGTTCCCGCTTGGTGATCCTGAGAGGCTGCGGAAGGGATTGCCTGCCTTGGAGCGGTTTTTGAACAAGTAGACATGTTAATGTCCAGGATAATGTTGGGTTTGCTCTTCATGATAGTAATGTTGAAATCGATGATAAAAAGGGACATGTTTCCTTTGGGGGATTTGAATCCACATGAGTTCTTGCAAGGTAGAAATTATAGCCCATGCGTCTTGATGACGCGGTAATCAAGCACGTGTTAGCGAAACCAGATTTGTTGAACTCAGGACACGACCCCGCCATGTCTGACGGACAACAAAAAATCAGCGCGGAGAGAGATTCGGCCGCGAAAGCTAATCTTGAACAAACAATTAGACTTAACAATCGACCCCACGTGGTTGAGGATGAATGAGCAAACCCACCAGATCCGCGGGAGCCAATCATCCAGATGGGATTAGGAATTCGGGCTTAAGATATCGTGATTACATGCCGCCTGGGTGCATCTTCCGGCCCTGGGAATAAGTCCACGGGGGTTTATTACATCTTGTTTCCATCCAGATCCCCGCGCGCCGGGTGCAGGAAGAGACAGGGTTCACGGTTGACGATTTTTTGGACTCATCTTGACGGCTGGCCAATTGGGTTATAAGACGGAGTGCACGTTGGCCGCGTGCCTGCCGATCATTTCTCGATCCTGCCCGCATGAGTTTATCATCGCGCCGTCTGTACATACATTAGAAAAGTTGTCCTACATGACAAGTGGACCGGCCAGTTCACACAAAGCTCTATCTGGTGACCGAGCAATTTCTGGGAGCGCGGGAGATCGCGTGTGTAAGGATGGCCGCGGAGAGTTTCACGCGATGGGTGGAAATGAAGAAGGAACGTGTCCGCATTGACATGATTTAGTTGGATGGACTAGTGTCATGTAGTGCAAGGAACTCGAGTGCGTTGATGACGAGGAGTTATGGTGAGCGAGGAGGAGAGATGGGCGATGAGATATATCTATGTCCGCACAGGCCGCTTGTTCATTTCCGATATGAGATGATAGTCTAGGGAAGCTGGAGAACTTCAGTCAAGGCCGTTTAGCCTCTCGCTCAAGATGAGATCTTCCATCTTGCTGTGCCACCAGTCTTCTGGTTGGCTCAACTACCGCCAGCTTCGACGGCAACCTCAACTATGACAGCCCATCCATTCGCCATGAGCGCCTCGGCATTGACGTTGGCATCGTCGAGCGTCGGTCCTTGAAGCGCGGCAATGTAGCTTATGAGCCCTCGCAATTGAAGTTAACTCATGGCATCGCATCCGGTGATCCTTGGCCGGAGAGCGTCATCCTCTGGACTCGAGTTGCCCCGTCTAACGAGTCTGACTACAGCGAAGTCACCGTTGACGGAACCTCACCTCTCTGGAATCACGAGAACGAGAAGTACATCAAGGCTGATCCGCACCCGATTTGCGTGGAGTGGAAGGTCTTCCACAGCAAGTGTGCCAATAGCACGAAGCCGCAAAATCTGGTTGCCAGCGGCAAGGCATACACGACTTCTGACATTGATTACACAATCAAGGTGGGCTTTCAATGATTCCAAACGTTTGGTATGTTTCGATACCCCGAAAATGCTAATGCTTATTGCGCGGATAGGTCGAGGCCAAGGGACTGAAGCCCAACGAAATATGCCTACCAGTTCAACGTGTGTGGTTCTGACAGCGTCAAGAGCCCAATTGGCCGAACTATGACTGCTCTGAGCAAGGAAGATGCTGTTTCCAAGCTGAGCTTTGCAGTTTTTTCCTGCAGCAACTATCGTAAGTGCGCGGTCTTCGCTACTAACTTCTGGATGGTGGTCACAATAATGACTTTACTAACTGATTCAATTGCAGCCAACGGTTACTTAATGCCTACGGAAACGCTGCCAGAAAGGATAAACATGACTATGTTCTGCATCTGGGTGACTACATCTACGAGAGTGGCAAGGGCGGCGAGCGTGCTACCAAGCCCGCAAAGACAATTTGGACTCTCGGCGACTACCGAACACGCCACGGCCTGGTATGTTTCTTTCAAAAGGAAGATTTTAATAATTGGAAGTGAGCTCTCTTTTCTGACAGAGTGATTTCCGCAGTACCGAAGCGACCCTGATCTGCAGCTTTTGGCCAGGAAACACGCCTGGATTACCACCTGGGACGATCACGGTATGTACTCGACAGGACTGATTATTCGTAATACTCTTTCTGACTCGTAGCGTAGAGTTTGCCGACAACGGATACAAGGATGGATTCAGTGGACTGAACAACACGGAGGACTCTTTCCTCAAGTCTGGCACCAACGTCACTGTTGATACTCGAAAGGTTAATGCCGTGCGTGCTTACTTCGAGTGGATGCCCATTCGGTAGGGAAACTCTGCGAGGATCCTGAATTTTGAGGGGAAGAAGTGTCTGACTCGGAACCCACAGCCAAACTGATTTTGACGATGGTCTGCGTGTCTGGAGGTCTTTCCAGATGGGCAAGCTGCTCGACCTCGTGATCCTTGATACTCGTAATTACGACCGCAGCATTACTGATGTTTGTAAGTGATTTGATGTCGTTGTTGAATTTGTAGAAAGACGAGCTGACATACTGTTAGACTGGAACAAGAACTAAATCAGCCGCATCTCTGACGACCCCAGTCGATCATTGATGGGTGCCCGACAGGAGAACTGGTTCTACCGCACTCTGAGCCAGTCCAAGGAGCGTGGCGCTACTTGGCGAGTCATTGGAAACCAGATTATCTTTTCGCGAATTTTCCAAAATGACAACTGGGGCACCAATGGAGATGCCTGGGACGTAAGTTTGTGCATGAGTAAAGGAACAGCCTCGTGCGATGCTAATGATATATGCTTATTCAGGGATATGTGGCCAACCGAAACCGAACTTTGGAGCACTTGTACGACAACAAGATCGACAACAACATCTTTCTTGCCGGTGACACGCATCAGAACTGGGTCTCAGATCTTGCATGGCTCGGAAACAAGCCCTACGACAAGGCCACCGGCAATGGAGCCATTGGCATTGAGCTTGGCGGCACGGCAGTCAGCTCATCGGGCCAAAAGGGACCGATCGAGCCTGTTGCTGGAAACGCCGCCCGCGGAATGATTCGACGCAACGAAGAATTGGCATGGCAAGAAGGTTATTACCGTGGTTATTTCCACCTGACGGTGACTCCCGAGAAGGCCACAGCTCAGTACTACGGTATGTATTTCCCTGTTGTCTGCTGCTGTGCAACTTTTTCTCTGTGATAGAAAGTTGTATGTTAACATTCATCCCAGGTTCCCCAAGTGTTGCCACTCGTAACGGCTGGGACATTCCTTTGGCCAACTTCACCATCAGTGCCGGCGCCAACCATCTTGAGCGACCAATTGGTGGTGGTAAGGCCGAGTCGGGAGCCTTGAGAGATGGCGAGATCAAGCATACGAACTTGACCCTGAATACGAACACTGGAAAGTGGGAGGTGATTGGCTTTGAGAAGATGTATCTGTAAACGCAAGGGATCGAAATCGCCGAAGAGCGTCATCGTAGGAGAAAGCACAAGCAACAGCTAGAAACGATTCTGTAATGGACAGAGTGCGACCATGACCTTGGCTGAGATGAAAAACCTATTTCATCATCTGCTGTACCGTAGAGACCATATACGGAGATGAGAGTACCAGACTCCTGTAAACCATGTCCGGCCATGTCATTGCACTTATCTCGTCGGCCAACGTCCGTCGAAGGAAACAAGCTTGATGCGAAGCCAAGCAGTTTGTGGACACTCACTCGACACCCACAGTCCCGAAAGTTCCACCGTGGATTGCGTCAGGTGGGGGTCCAACGGGGTCCATCGGCGGCCCTCGAGAGCCGATAGAGGCTGAGTCCACCAACCACAGGCTGCAACGGCCACTGAAGGCTCCGTAGCGTCTCCAGGTACGGAGTACGGGGCGCTAGCACAGATTTCAATGTTGATGCAGATGCGCCTGGCATGATGCTGATGCCACTCCCCGTCCTCGCAAATCTCTGCATGGCTGCGCGGTTTCTTCTGGGGATGCTCTCGGACTAGCAGGCGGCGTGCATGACTTGTGCCAGGTAAATGGCCGACTGGATGACAAGGAGTCTGAATGTGGAAAGCTGGGGAACATGGAATGTCCTTTTGCGCCGTGTTTGAGGCGCATGGCTTGTGAAAATAGTCGAAGAAGTGCTGCTGATCGCGGCTCTTCGGCACCGACTGGTGGTGGCAGGGCCAGGCCTGACGTCACTCGGCCGCCTGTTTGGGTGTTTCATGGCGTGGCTGGCAGTGGCTCCAGTAATTTCCCATCCAATATTATTATTGATTGTCTGGTCGCATCCTTCTCGCCTGGCTGATGAACCACGATGCGATGCGATGCGCGACCGAGTTTTGTGTCCCCATCGCTGGTTTCTTTGACACCGCCCAGCAATAAGCTGCCGGGGTATGGGCGCATGTCCCGAGCTGCATGAGCTGTTGGACCAAATAATTTGGACACAACCTCTGAAGCCTTTTCCTCTCTTCCACCCCCTTCTCATTCTCTCACTCTCACCCTTCCTATGGCTATTTTTTACTTTGTTCATTTCCCATCGACAATGTAGCCGCCGCTGTGCGCAAGTATACGGCACGATACCAGATTGAGCCATACATTATCAATCTGAGATCGCCTGTCCATTAACTATATAACCCACGTTGTCGCGAGACACTCATTGTCTTATCCGATCTGAGCCTCTCTACATCTCCATTCCGCTGTGCTTTGCGCCGCAAAGCCCTTTAACTTACATTACTACACTACGGCCTTGGCTTCAACGAGCCAAGCTTCAAACTCTCCACCAAAATGACGGCCGCTGCAGATAGCCCGAGCATCGAAGCCAATGGCTCTGGTAATAAATCCGACGTTGATGGCTCAAAATCGCAACAAAATGGAGCCAAGTCGCACAAGCTGCCGCATCCGAAAAGCCCCAACCTGAAAAAGGCTGTCAAGCCCAAAAAACCTCCGGGCGGCTTTGACAAGACACCACTACCTGACGCGCCTCCGGGATACACTGTTCGTTTTGGATTCCGCTACGCTGCCAACTTACCACCTGGCGATTTGAGCACCGTCTCCTCGGACCCTTTTTTAACGGCGACCCTGAAAGCGTCAAACCCCAAGAGGCACAAGGAAGAGCCCGACCTTGTGCACCGCACACAAACACTCCGAAAAACGACTGAACCAGAGTGGAACGATGAGTGGGTGGTCGCAAACGTGCCCGCGTCCGGTTTCACACTCAAATGTCGCTTGTATGACGAGAACTCGCCAGACCAGGATGATCGCCTGGGAAACGTCACGGTCAAGATACCACAAGTCTTTGAAGAATGGGAGGGCATCCCCGCGCCGGGCAAAGAATTCGAGGCTAAGAAGCGAATGATTAGCAAACGCGCTCTTCTACTCAAAAGCTTGGCTACGTGTTTCCACTCTAATATGCACGTCACTCCTCGACTGTGTATTACCATGGAAGTTCTCGGCAAATCAGCCCCCCCTCATGCGCAGATGTACACTGGGCCCGACAAGGTGGACGAAACATTTCAGTCCCATGATTGGCCGGTTGACAGGAACGAAAGTTAACAAGGACGAAGAACACGATCAGGAGAAGCTATCGGAGAAGAACAAAGAGGGAGATAAGAAGAAGAGCCAGAAATATGAGTACGTATTCGTTATGAACATGTGCCACACCTCGTTCACGAGATGGTTGCTAACATGTCGACAGCTTCCAAGCAAACGAGATGCAGTTGCAAGGGCCAGTGCCACCCGAGCTGTACCATCGATATGTGAAATTTCGACCCATCATTGGATCCATGTTTGCATCATCAGGACTTCGTGGCAAGATCCTCAACCTGGCACTTCACAAACAGCATAATCGGATCTATAACTTTGATCAATCTACGGAATGGGGATCGTTCGAGCCATGTTCCGAACAAGCCACTCTATCTTTTCTACGACTGGCTCATTTTGACGAGGGCGGTCGAGTCTTCACATATGTTCTCACCTTGGACGGCATGTTCCGATTCACTGAGACGGGTAAGGAGTTCGGCATAGATCTTCTCAGCAAACATACGATGCACTCCCATGTGGACCCATACATTGCCTGTTCCGGTGAATTTTTCATTCGCAGGCTCGAGAAACCGGACGCGTCTGATGACCCGGAGCCCAACGAAAAGGTTCATCCCGAAGATGAAATATCTGGTGGGCCTCCAAAGGATGATCCGCCGCCCAACCCATCTTTCTACCAGCTCATTATCGACAACGATTCCGGGACGTATCGACCGGACAAGTCCATCTTGCCCAAGCTAAAGAAGTTTTTTGAGAAGAATTTCCCTGGCTTGGGCGTGATCACCATGCACTGGGAAGAAGAGGAACTACAGAAGATGAAGCAGGCACAGCATGATACCAAGAAGAATGAAGGCCGTATGATCAATCTTGTCATGAACAGGAGCTTGAGCAGCATCAGCTCAGCCGAAAGCGAGCTGGAAGATCGAGACACAACGTGGGAGTCTGGGAAGAAGAGCAAGCGAGAGGCAGCATTGGCTGCTATCGAGGATCCTTCTCAGATAAAGAGCACAATCAAGGGGGCCATGCCTGGTAAGAAGGGGGAGACATCAAATGGGACAAATTGATAAGAGTCGCCCATTGGTCGTCTGAGGGTGTTGATTGTTGGTTAGCGGGAAAGGGAAATTAGTGCATTGTCATGAAGTAATGACCCTTGCGATCCGGTTCATAGAGCGATTGGAAAGTTCCCGGTTCTTCAGATACATATTCTGCTAATCATGGCTAGTATACTTAATATAATGATACCACCTCCTCTTTAATGAAGCTCTAGATCTCGACTTCCATATGTACCATGCTCGTCATTGTAACTGCAACGCTATCCCCTTCTTTTCCTCGACATATATATCGCCCCCTTTCCCATAAACTTCACCCAGAATTCGCACTCCAATTACAAATTCGGCTTCAAAGCAACCCACCTACTGGAGCACTTTGCCAAAACCTGCCCCTTCTCATCCTTCACCTCACACCTCATCCGCGTCTTCCTCCCTTCAATGCTCTCCGTCCACGCCGTAACGCAAACCACCCCTGGCACCGGCACGGGCTGCAAGAACTTAATTTCCAACCCCGCCGTCACACTGCTCAGCTTGTGAACCAGACCATCCTTTCCCAGGGCTGTGTTAATCTCGTTGACCGTCCCCATGGACTCATCCACCATGGTCATGGTCATCCCACCATGGATAATGTTATGATACCCCGTCAATCCATCACCCAGAGCAAATAATGTGTCGACTCTCTGAATTGGTCGCTGGGGGTCACGTAGCTGTGTAGTATCCTGGGGTCTGAAGAACGAAAGCATATGCTTCAGTCCACGAGGATGGTGGGCGAGCGTTGCGCCGACGAATTGATCGTGTTCATGGGAGATGGGGTTGAAGCATTGCGGGATGAAGGGGATTGCGGGGCCGATCCTGAGAGGGGAGGATTCCGAGAGGATGAGATCCGCGCACCAGGAGATTGAGGTGAAGTATTCGAAGGCGGATGAGTAGAGTGTTGGCGGTGTATTTGGGGGGTGGAGATTAAGAGGGGGGCTGAGGACGCGGTTTAGAGGGGTTAGGTCGAGGGTTTCGTCAGGCATTGCTTTCGATCGAGAGAATTGAATTGACTCTGGGTTTGAAATGAATAATAATTGACTGAGAGTCCTGGTGAGAATGGACTTGTGAGGCTTGATATTGATGAGCGGATGGGTTGAACGGCGTGTGTTGACGGGACAGGGCCGAACAGACTTGGTGGGGAAGAAGGACCATGTCTTTGCCAGGGTTGGTCCGAGAGTTGTCCCAAAACGGCAATTGCAGATTTAGAAAATAGATGCTTTTTCTTTTCTTTAACTCAAGAATAGAAGCTTTGTATTTCAAAAATTCAAATTCAAAGAGAAGGCGCACATGGACCTTCTCAATACGACTGCACGACTGCACGACTTCGCTTCGCCTAGCTCGGGTTTGAGACTCAGGAACGCCGGAATACAGGATGGCATGTGGTGATATAGCACGCAGAATACAAATGAGGCTGAGATTAATGAACGCTGAGATCTACGTGGTCGAGGCGAAAATAAAGGTGATGGCGAGTGGATGTACTGCGACCTAATGTAGCCGGTATGTGTACGGCAAAGAGCTGCAGACCGGTTCGATGATCACGAGCAATGCCGTGAAATGTGGATTCACATGAAAGATTCTCCCTGAAGACATTCGTAGACTGGAATATTGGCGGCTGGCTAGGACCATGGCCGTGGCCCGACATCCGTGAATCTGGGGACGGACCGTTCGCCAGCTGGCAGCCAAAGTTGTCAGCTGCCAACTCACGCGCAAGCAAAACAGTGTTGTGAATCGGCCAGAATTGCTCGTCATCAAATAAAAACCACCAGTTCTCATCAGGTACATTATCTTCATTCTCTTTCCTCTACTTGGGTCATGAATCCGAACACACACCCACGCCATCCCAGTCCTCTTGATACAGCCCGCGCATCTATGAATCATGGAGAGCAGCGACGATGGATCCGGGCTCAGCACTGAGCACATCAATACTCTCATTACTATCGAACGAACAGGGGCAGGGCTTTCCATGGCAGCCATTGTCCTGACGGTCATTTCGTATCTTTCGTTCAAACAACTGATGACCATGCCGAACTTGTTCCTCGTCTTCGCCTCGATTGCCAATGCTGGCGCGAGTATCGCTTCTATGATGGGGTATGACGGGCTGAGAATGGGCGTGGACTCTTCTCTTTGTCAAACCCAAGGTTTCATATTCGAGTGGTAAGTTTATCTCCCCGGAGCAAAGACAAAGAGTGGAGAGCTAGATTGACCATTGCTCGTGCTCTAGGTTTATGCAAGCTGATCCATGGTGGTCGTGTGCCATGGCTGTAAACGTCTTTCTTGTCATCTTTAATCATGTCCATACTTCTCTGTTCCAGAAGTACGCCTGGGTGTACTGTATAATTTGTTTTGGTAGTCCTCTCATTCCCGCTATTGTGCTCGTGTCGCTTCGAGGAGACCCGAAAGGACCAGTTATTGGAAATGCTGCTGTAAGTAGTTATGATCTACCAAGTCTTTATCTACCCACCTAGCCGCTCGCCTGAGACCTACCTACTGACGTGATAGTCAAAAGCTTTGGTTTTGGATAAGCCCGAGTTGGAGCATCGTTCGCCTTTATGCATATTACATCCCCATTTGGATTTGCATTCTTTTATCCATCGTTATTTACACTGCTGTGGGCATCAAAGTCTTCCGGCACAGAAATATGCTGCACAACTTTTTGGATTCACAACCGGGCAAAGACGATGCAGATGCACCTCCCTTAAACAGCGACACCAGAGAGTCTGGAGAAGAGGTGAGTAGCACGACCGATAATATCGAAACTGGCCGTCAATTAATGATGAGATAGGATCCTGCTCAGCCGAACGCGCAAAATGGAACAAATGGCATTACAGTCGAGATTACGACCGAGGTTTTAGGCTTCGACTCCGAGGTGGCCATTGTGACTCCGGCTCCTATACATCGAGCATCTTTAACAATGGGTGGGCACTTCTGGCAACGGTCTAACAATGACTCGGAAATCCGCCTTCTACCAACTCGACAATTTGAGACAACGTGCTCCTCCAGCGGCCGGTCTGTCAAGAGACATCCACCAAAAGAGCGACCTGGTATGCTGCCTCCAACATCATCGACGAGATCGAAGGCGCTGGATCCAGTCAAAATGGCGTATCTCCGCAAAAGCTTTATTTTCGGTCTCTCAGTCCTCATTACGTGGACTCCCAGTTCGGTCAACAGGCTTTACAGCCTCGCCAACTCTGGCCAAGTAAGTTATGCGCTCAGCATCACGAGCGGCTGCGTTCTACCGCTTCAAGGTGTCTGGAATGCCATCATCTTCTTCACGACGAGCTGGAGTGCGGTACGCGCGGAGGCGAAACTGCTCAAGGCAAAGTTTGGGAGCGGCCATCGGAGACGTCGACGAGAATCAGTGCGGCTGAATGACAGGCTCGAACCATCGCCAGAGGACACCAACCGCTACTTCCAGGAGAGTCATTTTCCGGGCAGTCAGTGCAATGACGAAGAAATCCAGATGCAAGCGCTAGCCAAAGAAGATCACCATTGAGATATAAGGTTGTAATGACAGCACAAATTGTTCGGCCTCAAGCCTTTCGACCTAACCGCACACCTTGTTGGGAAATCCCAGAAATGTAATCGATAGAGGCCTTTTTGGGACAACTGTCTGGTATTTGATGAACGTAATTTCTCAAAATTGTCAATTAGTTTAGTCCTTTAGATCTTTGAATAAATCGGCTCCCCTTCCGCCGCATCCACACCGTCCTTTACAACTCTCTTCACCGCAGCGTCCAAGTCCTCATTTCCATCCTGCAAATCAATCCAGGAGTTCTTGATGCCCTCAGCCGCCAAAAACGCATCAGCCGCAGCCGCCACCGTCGCACGGCTGGCATTGCCCTTCACATGCTCCGTCTTGCCGAACTCGACCTTGCCAGCGGGCTCCTCGGTCAGCGTAGCGGGACGGAGGTTGATTCCCACAAGAGTTGAGCTCTTCTTGGAAGTCTCGTAGAGGACTTCGTCGGCAGCAATCTTGGCCTGGTAGTAGGTCGCGAGGACACCGTAGTTGACCTTTTTGTTGTACTCATCCCACTCACCGGCCGGCCACCATGAGGCACCGGAGCAGCGCGAGCCGCCGTAGGAAACGAGGAGGAAGCGCGTGATGGAGGGGATCTCAGCTGCTGCACGGACGAAGTTGATGGCGGCGTCTCGGTATACCTTGTAGGTCTGGCGATGTTGTTAGTACGGTACATGTGCGCTTATCGCAATGAGAAGCGATAACATACAGCTTCGGGGCCACCTTTGCCTCCGGCGCCTAACAATCTCGTTAGTACTCATGATTCTTCGTTTTCTTTTGGGATCAATGCATGTTTCAATCTTGCCAAACGTACCTGCGCTCCAAGCAATGTAATCAGGCTTCACATCCTTCAATATCGTCGCAGCCCGTTCCTGGGTAGACACCTCGTCCACGCTGCTCACCAGCACGTTGAGTTTGCCGGGCAGGTCCTTGCCGAGCTTCTCAATTGTAGGAGCCTGCTCCTGGGTGCGAATCATGTTAGTCACAGTCCATGAGCGCTTCAGTAGCAATGGGGTGAGCAGCTGGGCAATCTTGCCGTGGCCTCCAATGAGAAGAACGTGGTGTGGTGCGGCCATTGTGTCTTGTTATGTGTTTTACGGTAGTAATTATCTGATGCACAGCCTGTAAGGGACGGATTCAAAAGTCAGGAGAAAATAATTGAATAAAAGATTTCATCGAAACAGGACGAGAGTTTATAAATCCCAAGCCATAAATCCTGCCGATTAATGGCCCCTTTCAGTTACAGCCGATCCGGATGACGACATATGGGATTGGCATTTGCCGTGTGTAGGTAGGATGCATGCATCCCGATGCAGACAAGCTTCGCTGGCATTGGGACTGTAGATCCGCGCTATTGGTGGCCTGCTTCGTTATTTCCGGGGTCGCCGGAGAATTGGGGGAGCGTTGCCGAACCTTGAGCAACACTAAACCTCCAGGTCTCTTTATCCTCACCCACGAGCCCGCCCCCAATGTTCGATCTCTTTACGTTAATTATCGCCACCCTCATTTACGCTGTGCTTTACGTCAAAACCCTGGCAATTCTAGCACTCTCTGACTCTATAGTAGATATTAAAAACTTAGGTACTCCGCTGCCAGACACTTGTCATGACCCACAGCCGTCGTTTCAAGTCCCTGAGCATACAAGCCACAGCGAAAAGGAAAAAAAAAGTCAATAGATTTTTCTATTCTTACATGTAGGTGTTGCTTCTAGTGCGCTCCTCTCTTTCATGTACATAGAGACAGTACAGTAAAGTGTCCAAGCTTTTATCTGTCTTTTTCTTTACAGTACATACATTATTCAGATCGAGAATTTTGCGCTCTGATCAGAGGCGTACAGCGTAGACACACCAACCTTCTTGATATCTGACGCGCCAACAAAGTAATATCACAGGGAAGGTGACGGAACTTTACCACATATTATTTGTACATGTTGACGTGTCTTGAAAATCAGCCAGTCTTTAATTTAGTAGCAGAGTCTATATAGTGTAGCGAACCACCCAATCTAAATTCTAAGCAACATTGACATACCAATTTGTCGGAACGCATTGACAAATTCTTGCCTCTCTAACTGATGACTAGGAACATTGAAGTCCGGACCGCCCCGCAGCGCAAACTAGACAAATTGTTAGAGGTTTACACTTACACATATTAACAACACTTCAAAGAAGTAACTAAATCACTCACTGCCGCTAACCACGTTTTTGCTATGTGAGGGCGAGTAGTACTTGCATGGAGTACCGTACGTGTGGTCGCAATTCTGGGGGCATTGGCACGCAGCACCTAAATGAGGCGGAGAATAAACCAATTAGTACTGATACTCTATTTTGAAACTCCAGAGCTAAGTGGCTCCGGGACAAACTCATTGGGGTTTTGGACGGTAGCCATCGCCTTGTTGACTAGAAGAAGGGACGCAATGACGGACAAAGCTGACTTGAGATACATTTTAAAGATTAGTAGTGCTTATCAAGCGGAAAAGGATTGCCCTACTAGGCAGAAAATATAGTTTCGGACTTGTTGTTTTTTTTTTTTTTTTGTGTGTGTGTGTGTGTGTGTGTGTGTGTGTGTAGTA
>AFRD01000284.1:0-44245 GCA_000222875.2 Periglandula ipomoeae IasaF13
ACAGATTTGACACGAGGCTGGAAGCCAGCCGTCTTTTTGCAGGATTCGCTCTTCGTCTCTCAATCGTCGTCTCATTGTTGCTTCATTGCGTCGTCACTCATGCAACCGCTCACCCGCTTCGGGTCTCACTGTCAGCTGTTGAAGTCATCATGAACCTGTCCACCATCGTCCCATCATCTTGGCACTTACGAGACAATAAAATGACAAACAGAGCTTGGGCTTGGCTTGGTCACTGCTTTGGCACCATTTCATCTCCATTGTCCAATTTGCAATGTGCATTTCACTCATACTTGTTGTATATACAAAAGCTCATTTCATTCAAAATCCCACACTAAACCATGCGCCAAGTCATCAATAAAAGTCCCTCCTGCGCCGGATAATCACCTCATTTTGCCTCTGCCGACAAACTCATCGCCAAACACTCGTCTTCATTGGTCGTGCGCAATTGTTTTACTTGCGTCACCCCAACAGACCTAGGTAAACGAAAAGAAGAATCAAGGATACATTTGAATGAAGCAACAGTGTCTTTGTGAACAGAGCCATCTGCAGCTCTTCCAGTGACAGACTCCCCTCCCGTTACACAGCATTTGCACACCCAAACCAGCAATATGCAACACGCTCCCAATTTAAGAACCGGGAACGGGTAGTCGGGGGTAGAGAGAGGACCCGCCTTCCCGGAGGCCGATGGGCTGTCTGGGTGGGCTCTTCACATCCACATCCATGGCGTCGCCATCTCGACGGGAAGCCTCGGCCTCGGATTCGTCATCTTCCGCGAAATCTTTGCGCTCCAGACGGCCACGGACGTACTCCCGCAGCGTCTCGATGACACGCATGTTCTCTAACCACCGGTCATACTGCTCCTCGCGCTCCTTGGTAGCCTCGCTGGTGTCAGACTCTGACGACGGCGACCCAATCGAAGTAGCCGAGTCACCGGCCTTGGGCGTGGTTCGCCCACTGGTCTCCTCAGCAGGGCGGATGGGAGGAATAGTGCGAGCCTTTTGAAGCATACCACCAGAGTAGCGGCGGCGCTCACTGCTGTCGAAGCTGGGACCAAGCGTCGCCGTGGTCGACTGTCCAAAGCCTTGGTTTACGGCGGGAAGGCTGGTGGGCAGGTTAGGATACATTACGGACGAGGCGGTGGTGCTGTGGCGAGACTGCGGCGAGAGCCCCGACGAGGCCGACGGGCTGGGGGAGTGACCGGAGGTGTAGGACATGGAGCTTGAGGGTGGCGTAACGGCGGGTGTGCTGGTCGAGGAAATGGCAGTCAGGGGTGAGGGCATGCTGGCGGCAGAAACTGATTGGTAGCCGTCACCGGGCATAGAGAGGCCAGTAGGAGATCCACGCTGAAGGACAGTCGGGGACTGGCTATGTCGATAACCACCAAAGCCGTTGTCGTTGTGGTGAATGTGCACACCGGCAGTAGCGTGGCTCGAGTTCTCGTAGATCGTGTCTTGCATCTGGCCCAGAAGATTGTCAAGGTGGACGAGATCCTTCTGCGTGCGGGCGTTAGGCATGGGCAGATAATACTGCTGAGCAAGCGGGTTTTGCGTTGGTGCTGGACCACTGTGAACCATCGAGGGTGCGTGCTGAGGCATGTACTGTTCCGTGGCGGTCATGGGCCCGTTGGGAATGGAAAGTGAGCCGTGGAGGGGTAGAAGGGAGCGTCCGATCTGAGCATAGGAGGATGGGTCAATCTGACGACGCTTGGCGCTGCCGAAGAAGTCGTCGACCATGTCGAACGCGCGCCTACGGTCATAACCACCGGCTGCCGCTGCGCTGTAGCCGATGTTCTCAGCGCGAGGCGTGTTCAGGGGAGGCTGGTTAAAATAAAGACCGTAGCCGGTGGAAGGCTGAGGCGCATAGTATCCATGGCTCTGATGTGAGTAACCACCACTTCGCATCTGACCGTTGTGGTCATAATAGCTGGGCCCTATGAGTTTCGAGTCAGTCTCTGAATGGTGTTTATCTCCGGGAATAGTTGAGTAGACAATGCTTACCCTTGGAACCCTGAGTCCTGTAGTTGAGGCCCTGGTGATCTTGGCCAGGGCGAGACAGGACGGAGTCATCTGCATGAGTCTGGGAAATGCATCAGCTTTATGCTCGTTGCAATCTCATCATACTGTGGTCATGCGGGTTAGCTCACCTTGACGTGCTTCTTCAAGTCTTGGGGTCTCTTGAAGCTCTTGCCGCACATATCACATTTGTGAGGCTTCAGCGGTATATGGACCCTGATATGTGACGTGATGTGATCCCTCTTGACAGTGGTGGTTCGACAGGAATTCCACTGGCAAGTGAGACTGAGGTTGTTTGTGCTCTTGCGACCAACATGGCGTTCGCAAATGTGCTCCTACATGAAACTGTTAGTCAAATGGGACCCAGAATATTGCGGCGAATTCGGTTGCGATCCGTTCCGTTTTGCCAAACAAAGCCTTAAAAGCTCTCATTGGGTTCCGGACAGCAAACCGGATCGAATCAACAACAAAGAACGTACATAAAGAGTCTCGGGGCTGGAGAACTTCTGGTTGCAATGATTCCAGCGGCAGGTCAGGTTGTCGTCGGCGGAACTGTGCTGGGAGGTATTCGAGGTCGCACTTGAAGGCGCAGGCGTGTTTGACTTGGAGTCGCTGCCATTGCTCGAGGCCGAAGAGACCTGGGCGGCGTCCATAACGTGAGACGTCATGTCGGAGTATCACTAGGGCCGAAGCGGCCTGAGACAGGTGTCGATAGGCTGTAAGCGGAAAGTGAGAGGGGCTGGCTGGAAGTTGGGTCTTGCGCTTCTGTCGGGTCGTGCTTGCCAAAAAAAAAAAAAAAAAAAAAAAAACGAAAATACGCGAATGGTTTCGGGGTAAGGCAACAGGTTCAAAAGTCTCCTTTGCAGAAAGAGATGTCGGAGAAATGTTGCGTCTTTAAGAATAACGTTTTGAGGGGAAGAAGGCTGCTCATTAAGACGTTCTGGGGGTGCTGGCTCCCTTTACACTTTCACAACAGTCTTGGGCAGGCGAAAGGGCGAGCGGAAACTCTTGGCATTTCTTGGCAAGCTTTTCGGGGTACCTCAGATGGGCAGATACTTGCAGAAAGCGGGGCTACTTGCCTCATCACTTGTACTTTTTAACAGAGAAACGCCAAGAAAGTGGGCGGAGTGCTTTTTGCCAAGAGCCGCCAAGGCTTGGCAAAGTCTGGGCACTTGGCCCATCACCACTTTTCCATTGGCAAGGTGGGCTGCACCTGGATCGCGCCCAACTGCGTGCGTCAAGAGACTCGAAGCATCTGGCGTAGCTCGACGAGGCGGATCCCATCCGACACACACCCGACACGCGCTTGGAAATACAATGTCAAGGAACGCCGTTGACCGTGTGGCACTGTATCACGACGTGAATATTTGATCCGCGTTCTCCAGATCTGAACAAACGTCTTGGAAGCATTCAATGCACCCCGTCCAGTCGACAGAGAGGGAGGATTGTGGTGATGGGGTCCGGCGCATGAATAGCAGTATTGCAGCAAGACCCGCCACTTGTTCAATTTTGCTTGCGGATGCCGGGGTTCGCTGGATCGACTTCCACGCAAGAAAAACAGCGAGCCTCATCATCTGGTTATCAGCAAGGGTATTGAGCTGGCAGGAGCGGAAAGTGATGGGCTCAATGTCTCAGCTTTCGCTTAAGACACCGCGCACTCCGCGGACCGTTGCAACACGGGTCATTTGATATCAGGAAAATTACCAAATGGAGGCGTTGGTTTGGGGTCCGATAATACCAGACTCTCAACATGCTCACAATTGCTGCTTCTGGCTATTTCTCGACCATGCCATTGTCCAGGACTACGCATCACACGATTCACGATATTGATAGCAAGGATTGCCAAGTGATCTGGCAACAGCCAGTCGGCTGTTTTGTGAAACATCAATAGCTCGAGAACAAGCACCCATCACCCGACCTTCGTCGACCACCTACCACCGTTTTCACCTACACTACGTGTCACTGGCTACTCTTGCATAGGCGCGGAAGAACGGGGTAAACAGACACAGGCATTGTAGTTCCTGAAACAACCTCGCGAGCTTGCATGAAGTAGCCGCTGGTGCTGCACAATCGTTTGCATTCTTGGTCTGGGAGAAACCAACTTCATTCAACTGTAGCAACACATCAAGTCTTGACTGACTGTTCTACTCACCGTCGAGCTGTCCATACGATGGTTCGTTCGCCTGTTTCTTTGGAAAATAGGCTTAACAAGGGTGTATAACTGCGCAGAGGGGATAGACAATCGGTCTTGGTCGTCGACACCAACGCGATTATGATGTTGATATTCGTGGCGGTGGCTCCCACCCTCCAAGATGATAGCGAATTGTGTTGTGGCTCAGGTGGTGGACAACAAACTGATAATACAGATTGCTTCCTCCACAACACGCCATCGGGCGGATAACGCAGCAAGGACCAGGAAGTGGCCAGGGAGGGCTCCTGAGTTAGGATATTGGCATGTACGGGCTGCATGGCCTGCTTGATCACTCGTGCTGGCCACACAGCATGCTGTACAGGTCAACCTCACCTCACCTCCGTCTGCCACAGTAAATAGTGCGTGCCAGGACTGATCCGAACTCGGATGCTTCGGGTGAACAGCCCCTCAGGCTACTGTAGGCACCAGTTCTCGAGCCATGTCTCCGCAGACAGATGGAGGCAATCAACTGAAATCAAGGGCCAACAGGAAAAAGACGATAGCTACAAAGGCGACCGCTTCAACGGTGAGGCCTGCGATATGCAGTTGCGCGCGAGATTAACTTTGTTGACACCACATGGCACAAGCAGGGCTCGACTCCGCAGAACCAGAACAAAGTTGGCAGATGCAAATCGCCGAGCTTCCAGCACCGATCGCTCTTCTTTACCAACAGATTGCGCCAAGGCCTTGGCCTCTGGGGCCGAATGCGGCAGGTGGGCTGCTGAAGCTTGCAGAGCGCATGTTCTGGACCATGGCTTCTTCCAGCTGTGCCGTGATCTCGACTCCAAATATCGACAGCCATGGCACGCAAGGCCACCTTATTTCGCTCTTGCGACATTAAGCTCATGGACTAAGCGGCAGCCACAACCAGCCTCCGCCGGTAATAATAGCCAAACAGGACAAGCACGCACTGATAGGGGACCACGCAGCTCGGAATCTGCCTTCATGCTCTTCGCTGTCGTTGGCTGCCAGAATGCGACGAGCGCCAAGCAGTCGACGGGGACCACGTGCTGTCGGTTGGCTGCCACAAATATCTGGGCTTTCGAGAAGCGACAAGTTGACACTCCGTCTGTGAATCTGCGAATTGCCCCAAGCCTGCGCACCATGGCACCCGTCGTGGACATTGGTTTCGTGGCATGGCTACCCTGACGCAGCTGAGTGGCCGAGCTGGTGATGATTGCCGCGCCTCGCCTCGTCTTGCCATGCCATGCCAAAACCGTGACCAAGATGAACCAATGTCCAAACATAGCACGTTCTGTCGAGAGCGGTGTCCAGACGCCAAGCATTGCCAAGCGGGTGCCAAGCATCACAGCCCAGCTCAGGTCTGCATGTCTCGTCTCCACACAGCCAAGCAATGCCAAGATCTCGGCGGAGTGGCTTGTCCTTCGCCTACCACCACCTTGTGGCCACCAAACCATTCCTGCTACAGAATCTATCGTCGCCTGGATGCCATCGCCTTTGAGTCTTTTGCGGCACTTTGAGACCCCATAAGACAATCGCTGGCTTGCCAAATCGAACATCACCATGTCCTGGCTGCTGTCCTGTCTCCCACTGCCAATGGTATTGTCGCTTGTCTCCAACGCGGCACAGCGGGCGCGTCTCGCGCACGCCAAAATGCCAAGAAGGTGTGGATGACGACAACCCGTCAGGCTGAGCAAGTTCCGCACAGAATCCCTGTGGGACAAAGTAAGCTTTTGCGGACAAGCTTTCTGAGGCCAAGCAATAATGATGTATTGTGAATTGCCGCCGCTAGAGTGCGTTGCACCATCCCGCACTTGACTTCTTTGGATCTTGCGGATACATGAATTACGTCCTGATAAGGGGCAAGCCATTAGTGGAAATTGAAACGGAACGTCTCAACATCGACTAGACGACTTGCGCGGCTCACGAGAGTCCGTTTCTGCGCCATGGTTACCAAGTAAAGGCATGGCCATGCTTTCTTAATTTAGCTACCCGCTGGTTCCTTCTTCACCCTTGATGCGCCATTTGCAACAAGTTTGCCCATAAGTCCCATTATGATGGTGCATTGTTGAAGCAGAAACCAAGACACGCCATCTTCGTATGCCGCGGCTGTCATGGTCTTCTGGCTGATCTGTCTGTGCACTATGTCCCCAGGTTCTTGTAAATACGGAACTCAATGACTGGGTCACAGCCAAGGGTCCTTGCTTGCTGCCGAGACTTCCAAGACTGCCAAGCAAACGTGTGCGTATGTGCCAATAGTTGAAGTGACTATTCTGCCCAGATGGGAGACGTCCTTGGCGAGCAGTATGCGCCGAGTCCACCACGCCAATTTGCATGACGCCGTAGACTCTGTTGCTTTTGTAGAATGATGGGCAAGGTTGGTCGGGAGTGAGCAGGTTGTTTGCGCAAGGAAATAGTCGACTCTTGCACCCTTGTTTGGCAACTCGATGCGCGCTGTATGGCTCTAGAGTTTTATTGTGTAACGGTTAGTACGAGGACTGGGTCAGGTCATCTGCCAACATGAAATGTCCCCTATTTCTCCGAACGGCTCATCTGCCTCTAAATAGATCTCTGCGGACGGCCAGGTTTACTTTGTACGTGAAACTGGTTGAAAAGCAAATTTCAAGCAGGGAACTTTGTGACCACATTCCATCATGCATATTCAAACGGACAGTGGAAGATACATGGCCAAGGCACAAGATGGGGCATTCTTTGCTAAGGAGAAACTTGACCAGTGTTAGTCAATATACATACTGGTGATAACATCAACCAAGACATCCGTGATTAACGCCACTGATATATCGTTCCTCTCGCAACCCTTCATCAGTTTCTGCAGCACCCGAGTAATGCTCGATCGCGTTCGTTATCTTCCTCAAAATGACCTGTCTTTTAGTAGCATGATTATAGCTTGTGATCGTGCTCAACAGAGGCTGTCTCCGCGACTTTCATTGAAGGCTCGTTCTTCCTTTGCCGTCTCCCTTGTACGTGTTCCGCTTTCCGAGGTTTGTTTTCGTTTTCTGCCTTGAAGGTTTAATATATCATTCCCATTCTCGTATGTTTACCTTATAAGAGCTCGAAACACAACTGCATTATCCATTAGCGGCATTATACATTTAGTCCGAGTCACTGACACAGGTTGCCAGTTGATCAGAAACTTTCGAATCCCAGAAACATGCCTGTGCACCACAGCTATAGCGTATGGCACTTCTACAGTATTCTTCCTCATTCGGGAAATGAAATTTTGTTGATCAGCGGAGTCATCCCGTGAGGACAAATGCGCGTATCGATGTGCCACTTCACACTGTCTCGTTGACAGACGACGAAGAACACTATCAATATTCGCTCCTTACTTCAGCTCAAAAATTAGGTAACCGGTGTTCGTTCCAAATAACAAACGCTTATCGTGGTCCTTATAGATCAAAGACTTAGAACTGCACGCGAAGGAGGCTCGTTTCGCAGGGTTGAAACAATCGTTGAACAAGTTGTGATATTACTTGCACGCCCATCGCTCCTACAATCAGTATCAGCGGAACGGCCCATACATCGCTCGCAAGTTCCCTTTCACTCTTTCAGTTGCGCGAACCCTCTTCCCATTGAGAGCACACGTCACAATGCATGTCAAAGTTTTACGTCAAAGAGTATCACAGTTATCCTATTAGGTATAGCTGTTAACACATTAGATAAAAGAAAAGCTTGATATTATGTGGGGAGAAAGCAGAAAAGTCTTCTTTAAAAAAAAGAAATCAAAAATAAAGAAAGTCAACTCGCTGATTCATCTCAGTCGCCATCATCCCCTACCCTACACATCTGTCCCAAATTCGACGCATAATGGCGCAGCATGTCTATTATTGATCAAAATACCCGAGTAGCAGAAATCAGCGGGGTAAGAATTACATGTTTTGCTATGATGATAGACTACGACTAAATTAACAAGAAGAGAAAAGTCCTGTTCCCAGCGGTGGACGCAACGTTAACGACCCCCGTTGAACCGAACGTGAGTTTGTCTGCCACTGCCGAAATGAGATCTCTCCATCTTTCTTCATGGCTCCCTCGTCAGGCAGAGTCCAAGACAGTCCTGCTGTCCAGGCACATCTCACTGGGATTGGGAGAAGAGACTCTGCGATCCCTTACCAGCCACGCCCTGTAGCAGCTCTCATCTCCGACGGTTGAGACTTTTCGAGCATGTATTTCGCAGAAGATTTCACTGATCTATGCAAGCATGCCGAGATACGCCAGCAGGAGATCGTAAGAATGAACCTTTTCCGCAACGCAAAATGAATGCAGGCAGGTGCCCGAAGCCGCGATGCCATTAGTAATTCCTGATGTCATGTCCACCTCCCTAAATTCTGAAGCCGGGCTTTTATTGATGATCCGTAAATCTGCTTAACCCGGTTGAGTTGTAAGTCTGTGTAGTTGTCGTCGTAGCAGCAGCAGTGTCGCTGGTGGCAGTTGCGGGAGCGGTGGTAGTTGTACGCATGGCCTTTGCCTCTTTCAGCTCCAACTTGAGCTGTTTATATTCGGTATACCATTCTTTCATCTCTGCATTTGTCCCCCCTGCCGTAAGCCTCCCGGTGATGTAAGCCAATTTCGATGCGATATCTTCTGCCGACGACATGACGCCGAAATTGAGAGCCAAGGAAGCGATCCCCCAGAACGGCACCCGAATGTTTGCTTGAGGACGATATTCAACAAGGAAGAAGAAAAATCACAAGTAAAGGGGGGTCTGGGAAGCTGGTGAGAAAGATTTTGCCGGAAGGCTTGCGGGCTTGTTGTTGACGGAAATGGGTTTGCAGGATGAGATTGGCGGCAACTGAAGTGAGTGACTACCTGCTTTGTCTTCGTTGCACGAGTCACATGTTCACTGAGTCAGCGCAACCAGCTTTGCCTCCCAGGCACTTCAAGTGGTCCAACAGCACGCCTCCCCCCGTAGGACTACTCATAGTACACTTGGAGCAAATAAAAACAGAAGCTCCGGGAACTAGGGGGCTCAATGGTTTAGACAAAATCAATATTTCACCGCATGGCTGGTCACTCAAAGGGCTAAAAGGGATTAAAAAAAAATCATCCCTGAATTATAGCCGAAACGTTCGTGTCCCCACAAGGCCTCTGTAAAGCACTACCAATCCACTACCAATCCACTAACATTCCACCGCTTTCTGTACGGCGGGGGTTAATAAGTATTTGACCACCTCAAACATGAAGTCTCTAGCCCAGCCAGATAGTGCCATATCTACCTTTATAAAAAAGAAACAAAAAAAGAAAAAGAAATTTATAGGACTATAATTTTTTCAAATAAAAATTATACTTTAATATAATTATACTTTAGCATTATAGCTAATCCTATGTGAGCATGTTGTACATAGGCCTGGCCAAATACTTTTGACCACGAACTGTACCAATGTCACCGCATGTGGTGATCCGGGGCCGAATGTTGGTCGGGCTAGGCACCCGCGGGGTTCCACTGGACTGAACAGCATCCATCGACATCGCAAAACTGATGGTTGCAACCACACCTGTTCTGCGACTCCCAGGGATCATTGAAGTTGGACCTCCTGCATCTCCCACAGTCCCAACCGATCATTGCAGGGGCGCTTGATCCGGACGACCCGCTGAATCGACTGCTATTGTAGGACCGGGAGGACCGGGAGGATTTATTACTCTCCTCGCCACTGCTGTACTCTGGCTCCGCCTCAGCTGCTGCATGTTCAGCCTGCTTTGCCTCAAGTTCGGCAGCATACCGCTCTCTCCTCTCGTATGCCGCTTGAAGTTTATCGTGCGTGCTTTTCTTGTACGCCCATCGACCGTCAGCGTCGAGCTGGTATTGAGGCTCGAGGTTTCTGATTACATGGTCGTTCTCGTCGATTTTGTTCTGAATACTTTGCCATTCCTGGATGATACGGTTCAGCTTTTGCGTCTTGGTCTCTCTGACTCTTGCTCTGCCTATCTTTTGGCATGGTGGCGCTTCCTCGTTAGCAGGAGCAAGGTGGATAGATCATTCGACTGGACAATTTCACTGCAATGGGTAGATAGCGAAATGAAGGAATCGAGGTGTCGAGTCACTGTCACCCTTTATAGGCGTGCTCATTCTACACAGCTTTCTGATTCCTCCATCGGAAAACGAATCCTACGCGCGCGTTAGCTGAAACCTGTTTCCAAGGATAACGTTGGCTTTTGGAAATTCAATATTGCTGTTGGTCGCGGGTCTCATGCGCATCGTCTGCTTCAGCATCAGGCTGCAGGCCGCATTGCAAGGCCATTCGATGTCTGTTGGGTTGGACGCGCTGCCTTATAGGTCAAGATTGTCCAAAACTTGAGCTGTGCACTGCCTCGCCTCTCTTGAGGCCGATTGCTTTTCCATGTCATGTTTGATCCACTCCCACATACCTACCTGAGTACTTTTTCTACTTTACGATTGAACACCCAGCACTCGTTGGCAGAGCCTGATTGATGCTGGCTCTACCATACGACGGTCATGAAGGAAACTCAGGTCTGGAATGTTCACGCCCAACGTAAAGATCTCGCTGCTGTAGTGTAAACGATGTCCGAAACGGGCCAACTCGCATTGGATTATTCTGGAAACTAAGTCGTCCAAGTCCAAGTCGGGCGCGAATCAATCACATCAGAGGAAGCCTTGCTGACAATTTGAGAGGGCCGAAATGTAAGCTTCGTTTAATCGCAGTTTTCCGATATGTTCCAGAAACTCTGGCAAGCTATCTATGTCCAGCCATCAAAAAATGTTCTTCTCTTATTTTGGGTATCCTTCACCGCGCTGACCATTTTCAGGCCAGCCCAAGTCCAACCCCTCTTTTTTATGCCATAGCCATGCCCTAACCTCCCATATATAGCCAGTTCCAGCTGATTGCAGATGAAACCTAGCCATTATGGCCATTGCCATCCATTACCCGCCCATCCATGCTTTTAGATAAAGATGCGGCAATGCTGCCAACATGTCCTCCCTCGATTTGCAGGTTTTGTTGAACCGGTATTAAAGTAGTGGAGAAGAGTGCAAAAAATAATAAAGATGAAAATAAGCGCCCGATGCATGAATAATCACTCAAGCAACAAGAGGTGTTCCATTTTAGCAGACAGTAGAGACCGACTGGTAGACACAAGGCTCCGCGGGCATTGTTGAAAGCTGCGATTGCTGGACTTGCTTGATGTCAGGGGTGTCAGTCAGGCTATGATCCGAGCAACTAGAGATTCGTAGTACCCCGATAGCAGGATATTGAGCCGAGCTTGCGCCTACACCCCATGGTCGTCGCCGGGCAATAGTGCCAAGGTGCATGAGAGATCATTCGCCAGGATGCCTCCTGCTGCGACTGCAGAAGATAACCGTTAGAGGACACCTGGATCAACCAAGGTAACCTTGAGTCGTTTCATTTTGCTCGTTGCGGTCTGCAGCTAAGAGCACTAAACAGAGAGGGCCAAAAAAACCATGATTTCGTCGAAAATAAAATTGTGTATAAGGGGAACCGTGTCGTGAGTAGAAGAGGAAAGTCATGTGGAGGACGCCGCCTCAGTCGTGATCTCTGGCATGATTTTTGTTGTCATCAGTCCGCCTGTGAACCGGTCATCTGTGAACCAATTCATTGCGGACACAGCCCAAGAGAGAATGATAATGATGGTGAAATTGAAACAGCAACCCACTCCGCCCCGAAAACAAAACGCCAATGATATGCAGTTGGTATTACACAGACCCAAGTTTGAGAAGAGCCTCGACAGCCTCGCGCTCCTGGGCATCCGATGCGCGAGCTAGCGCCGAGATGTCGAGATTTGTTGGTTGTGGTCGCGCCATCCCCGAACTGACGGAGAAGGATCGCAAACCACCAACTGGAGGAAAGTTGGGTGAACGAAAAGCACCGGCAGAGCTGGCCGCTGCCATGGTAGGATAGGAATCCGCCCGAAGCGCAGCAGCTCCCATGGCTGCCCAATCCTCGTCGTCCGTCACGTCCTCCGGGTCGTCGTTCATGACAACGTCGTCGTCTGGTGCCTCGGAGCATGAGGCCGACGCTGATCCATCCATGGACATCCTGTCGGCCTCAGTTTCCATCATCATGTGAGCGTCGTCGTCATGAGAGAATCGAAACGCGTCTTCACCTAGTGCGCCCCTCGCACCTCTTCCACCTGATTGAGAAATGGGGATGGCAGAGCCAAAGGATGACGGCGGTGTACCTTGACGATCACGGCCGGCCATACCTCGACGCTTCGCATCCCACCGTCCCTATCCCACCTTCTCAAATTCCACTTCGCCATCTACGCCTCCTCCTTCTCCTCCTCGTCCCTCTAACGCACCCACGACAAGTCTCCGCGCCTTGGTTGGGGGAATGCCCGAAAAGCCTGGTACCAACGTTGTGAGATAACCCATGATGTGCCTTATGGCCAAAGGACCGTGTTTGAGCAGGATTTCTGGCAGGTGGTACTTGGCCAGCATGGCACCCGTGATGGCACCTGCAGATTCGAGAGCAGCGGGAGATAGCGAGCGTCCGTAGCTGCTGGCGTTGTCGTGCAGATCCAAGTCGGAGTCGATGGGCTCGAGCTTGGCCTTCTGCAGTTGCGCCTTGAGGCCATGGGCTGGTAAGGCTGGTGAGATAGTTTGGGGGAGTAGGGAGGGTATGAGATCGTGCCACAGTCGTCGCGTCACTCCGAGCCGCTACAACAGTTAAGTTGTCTCGGTTCAAGGAGGACTGGGGGATATCACGAGCAGCTGATGCCAGGGAAGCCATATTATCGACGTTTGTATGCGATTTCGACTTCAGAGCGTGTCTGCAGTGATGAATAAGATGATCAGTATTGGAAACTTGCCACACAGATGCCCATGAATGTGAAGAGCAATAAGGATTAAAAACGTGGCCGTGAGAAAGGGCAGATGGAATGGTGGTTGGCAGTTTGAGTCACCCGTGCTGGGCAGCCCAAAGTGCGTGCAGGACCAGGGAGCGACGCCGGGGCGAAGGGGCGTCTGGGCCAAAAGGGCAGTGCCAGGCAACGGGCAGCGCGCTATGCGTCTCTGTGCTTATGTCTGTCTGTACGTACCTGACGTATGAAAGCCGTGGCAAGGGAGACGGCTTCTGTCGTATCTTTGGCTGGACAAAGCAATAGAGGCAGAGCTGGCGTGATCACCGTGGACTGTGACAGTGGACTCTCGATAGGAATCGTGTAGTCGGTATTTGGTCTTTGTTGATGCTTTGAAGAGGAAGAAAGGGAGGGAAGGGCAACGCGAGCAGGATGATGGCTGGATGGCTGAAGTAATGCTGCGCAGGTGCAAGCGCAAGCGCATGAGCATGAGCGACAAGCATCCAGCGACGAGCGACGAGCGTGCCTGCCGTCCTCAGCCCGGGACACGCTCAGCGCACTACGGCCATGGCTAGTGCTTTCCTGGCGAGAAAGACGCGGAAACCCCCAGGCGTTTGAGTACCGTGTACTTGCGCTGCCCAAACCCGAAACCCCATGGTGGCAGGCGCAGTTGCGTCATGCCAAAGTATCTCCTTACTTCCAAAACAGGTACTCGGCTCCTCGACGAAGCAGGCTCAGGCTGCCCAGACAACTGAGCAACAGTTGAGCAAGCACGACCCGACCCAGGCATGGACTGCCAACCCACGGAGCGCATGGATTGCTGCGCGCACACCTCTCACTTTGTCGGGCTGTCCGTTTCTGTGCGACACAAAGCCGTCGACTGATACATGTAATACTGGTGCTTGGCTGGTTGGTCAGCCAGGCGACATCGAGATGGATGGGGCGTGCAGACATCGCAACGTGGCGCGGGGTGCGTGCAGCGACTGGCTCCCGGAAGCGTGACGCAGCTATTTGGGCATGGCGTCCATCTTGTGACTTGCGCCTGATAAGCCTATGCCCGACTTGCAAGTTGCGTGCTGTCTGCTCTGAGACTTTCTTCAAATCCGTATTTGCCTCCAGCGATAGCGATAGCGCCAAGTCACTGCCGACCTGCTCCAGCTGCAGCTGGCTGACTTGATATGTATTGCTGGTTATCGCTAGTACCTATCCCAGGTGCTTTGGCTGCTCTTATCGTACAGCCATGAATCGCAGAAACTCCAACTGGGCTTTTCTCCATTCTAATGCGCTGTATTCATTGCTTTGTAGTCTCATACCGTCAGTCCATGCCTCCATCCACACAGTTCTCACGGGAAGACAGACTTACACGGGTAGCGCCATGCCCTATGTCGAACCCGCCACAACTCGACACTATCATCGCCCTATCTCGTCCCGGTCATTCTCGTTACCGTTTCCCGGCCTTTCACGGCTCAAGTCGTTCTATATTCCGCATGCAACAATGATGGCATCGTGACAGGTTATTCGCTCAATCCTCCACGCCCCCTCCGCAGGACAAAACGCAAAATGCCTCTTTGCAACGATGCGCCCGTGGGCGGGGTTTCGGCGCATTTCGGCCATGTAGGCGACAACGTGCTCCGAGAAACCAAGGCCGTTGACTGTGACACGAGAGGTGGCTGTCCTGCTTGGTGCCCGCTCGAACTACTGCAGGCACTTACATGCATTTTCTGGGTCGCTCACATCGCGCAACTCCAGGCTCCGGTCTCCAGTCTCCAGTCTGGGGGTGGGTTTTGGGGGAAACTCGTGAGCCCACACGTACTAGTTATCCTCTGTTATTCGATATTACGCGACTGTCGCGCACGCGCCCGTATTGTTGTCGCCGCCAGTGAGAAGCCTTGATAAGCCCGCGTGTTAATTAGACTTCATCCGGGCCCTCGGATCGCCCGTCTAACTCACCAACACGCCTCAATACTGATCCACGTCCAAGACGTAATATTTTGACAGAAAGCCGGAAACAAAAATTTTCACACAGATGGCTCCATTCCTCTCCATCGATTTAATACAGATTTGTGCGTGTGTGCATCTCGGATTAGCCCTCTGATCCCCCGCGTCGCTGGCCGTGGAAATTGACGGAGCCACGGGAGCCACCTGTCCAAAAGAGTCTCCATTCCAGAGCGGGAATTGCACCCTCCTAGCCGTTTCTGTATTACTGTATGTTGGCGCTATTAATATCAATAAGCCAGATCCATCCAAACACGTCTGCATGTCAGAGACGTCAGAGACGTCATCGACCAGGAACACAGCAGAATTGGACAACGTGAACCAGCATTGTGCGGAAACAGAGTTTTGGCTTTATTGCACGTCATTCACCTCTTGCCTCGGAAGCCTGCTATTTTCTCGGAACATTCGCTTGTTTCCACAACCTTCCATTCTAATGTCGCCTAAGCCCTGGGGGTTTCCTTTTGTGTAGTCAACCTCATCTCAAACCCCGGCCGAGGCTGCTGCTGGGGTTCACTAGTTTGCTTCTGTAGTAAGAGGGGCTCAGGGGAGTCGCAGAAAAACATGGCAAGAACAGTCGATTCGCAATGACTCGCCAACACGAAAAGAAATTGTCTGTTCATGGTTTCGCTTGATCGTGCCCATCCCCGCCGAGTAGGTACCCAGAATGAACACTTACACATGAAGGCGTAGTGTAATGTGCCAAGTATATTGAAGCCGAGGTGGGCCAGTTGGGCACATGCATTCAACCTGCTCCACCTGTGTTTGGTGGCCAGTCAAGCATGATATGTTCACCAAGAACGCAATTCATCGCACTTGTAATCGGTACGGAAACCTGTTTCTTGTTCTTGTTGATAACGTTGCTGCGCAATGAAGGACGAGTTATGGATCAATAGCATTTATGGCGGCGCCCACGTATGTGCCAATCCTATTGTATTGCAATGTCTTCGCGTTGAGGTAGTTGCTCTATTCCGGCGTCGTACACGATGACACAAGCGAGCTCTGTGTTTTTTTGTTTTTTGTTTTTTTGGAAAAGTTGTGGAAGCTCCGCAAAAGCCCTGCCCTTGATGCTGCCATCCACGTAATTTCTTCAGATGAATTCTTTAGCGTGTTTGAGACGTAATGCCAAACTTGGCGCACAAAATCGGCGCGACCTCGAACTTGCAACATTGGTGGTGAGTTTCAATCACGTTGGCTTCAGCAACCATCCTGATTGGGGAATGATGCTGCGGGTGTTTGAGCAAGGTGGCAGCCGAATCCATTTCCGATATGCCATCGCCTTTTCATGTCCGGTCTGCTTGTATCACCCACCAGTAGGCTTTTCACACAAAAATGCAACCACAGGATTTGTCGCAGTTTCCGTTTGTGCTCAGCACAGGTCTCTAAGGGATTACCGAAGCGGGGCTTGCATTCTCCAAGAGACGGTCTCAACCGGTCAGAGAGTTCTTTACTGACACTTTAGCTTCCTCACATCCGGGATCCCGTACGCTGCTTATTATCGATCACTTGTGGGCGGTCGAAAAAAAAGAAGAAAACCATTGACAGCCTCAGAAAGCCAATGAAGCCGTAATCGTGTGCATTGCCGTGATATGAAATTCGACTTGTTGGATCATCGGCCGGATATCGGTCGATAGCGAAATTGAGACCACCACAGAAAGCCTGGAATGCGATTCTGCGACACCAAAATTTCCTGGCTCTAGGACCGCAGCAAAGATCAGCGAGCCGGTTGGGCGAACACAAACTCGCGGCAAGCCTAGAAGTGCGTCAATATCGGTTGTGTTTAGTTGTCTTTGCCTGACTTACTGCTCGGAGAACATCAAGCTTTTCCTGTGTTTGCAAAAAGACTCGCCGGTACTGATTAATGCTCTCTCGCAATACAACCTCTTTTGTTGTTTGACCATCGCAAATGGCTTTCATCTTGAGTTCCATCGACTTTCGCAGAAATGGTTTACTAAGACTGATTTCGAAATTCATCCGGTCATACCCCAAGATCAGAGCCACTCCGAGTTGTGTTGGAATGAAAACCCGAACACCACCTCGTCGCCCCCCTGACGAGCCGGATCTTGCTTGACTTCTGCCTCCACGACCTCGGCCTCTTCCTCTGCTCCCTCTGATAGATTGTGTGTCGCTATAACCGTCGTCGCCATCTTCGGCTGCTGCTTGAGGTCCTCTGTCAATAGTTGCGACGTACTCTCTGTCCTGGATCTTCTGAATATGTTCCGCCATGGTTGCGTCTGTTCCGATGCCATTGGCGTCCATGAGCGCAATCAGGTCTGCCTCCGTGAGATAGCTTGGCGCTGATGTCTTCCCTTCCGTCATCACCGCCTCAGTAGGCTGAAAGCTCTCGCCTCGCGTAAACTTGGGTAGTTCAGTAGTATTATCCCACTTTTCGTAGACGAAAACATCAAGATAGTTTCGTTCCAAAACAATGACGCCGTGCGCACTGAAGCCTTCACTGCCATACTGTAACTCAACGTCCGTCGCCATACCAACTGCATCTTCTGAGCAACATGCCAAGAACCGGCGCACAACATACTCATACAGACGGCCTTCATCGAAGTCCAAGATACTTGGCGCGGCGTACGTGATGGGGTGGATTGGCGGATGGGCTTTGTCGTCATGCTTCCCTTCTCTTGGCTGCTTGAACGCGCCGTTCACCAATCCTTGAGCGAACTGCCCCCATCTCTGGTCTGTCGTTTGCTTTTGAACGAGAGCCTTCAAATTCATCCCCTTGTCGAAACGATCCGTCTCTGTGCGGGGATATGAGATGAAGCCTTTGTTGTACAGCCCCTCGGCCAAAGTCATTGCTTGTTGTCCACTCATCCTCAGGAGATGAGTGGCAGCTTTCTGCAGCTCGACGGTGGTCAGAGGCAATGGCTTGTATTTTCGGGTAGGCCTTTCCTGAACGTTGGTCATTCGTGCGGTTTTAGCAGCAAGGCATCTTTCATAAATGATAATTGTCGTCATGCGGTCGTACAACCTATTCCTGGTCCATGAAAAGTTGACTCTTTTGCCGTCGCGGTTATGCATGAGCCTGATACTCCAGAATGGTTCTGGTACAAAATTTTTGACGCGGAAGTACCGATCTACAACAAAGCCCAGCGTAGGAAATTGACAAGATCCTTGAAGTGATATGATCAACAAAGCTATCGGCGGTCATGGACATGTTGTTGCAGGCTTACCGTAGCTCAATGTCAGATTCTCCATAGGACCGCCAAGAGGTCGTAAACTGTTCGCCATGAATCGCGTAAAGGCATAGCCTATGCGAAGATCAAGCTCAATTCTCGTTGAAACGGCATCGACTTGCCTTTCATCAAGGTCGACTAGCCTTCGTGCGGCTGCGAGGACATGGCTGTAAATAGAGTGTCAGTTTTAAGCAGGCTATGAAGACGATTAGGCTTCGCAGTGCACTTACGCCCTTTCCACGTTACTAAACTTTGCTCGCTTGACTTGGAGGTTGGCGTTCCCCTTACGGGCGGCATCAACGATCTCTTGGCCAATATGCTCTCCTTCTCGGTCACAATCGGTCCATATGATCAGGACTCGGGCATACTTGGCTTGGCTTGCCAGGTTCTGCGCAATCGACTTTTTGTCCTGTACAAGCATTGATTAGCAATTTGCACCAGATCGAACAAATGGAGGCATTTCTGTCTTGTCACTTACATCGTGTACACTTGTGACTATGGGGGCGTTGAACAGACTTTCTGGTGGCGGGTAGCTCCAATTCTTGTACTCGCTGGTGAACTCGACATTCGTTAGATGCCCAGTGACGCATGTCATAGTCACGGAGCACTGCCCCAAAGACTGCCCGAAGTCGAAATCAAAGGAGTAATTCTTAATGTACTGAGTCCGAGTGTTGTGCTTGAGGAAATGGGTTAGTAAGACAGATCCAGCAATGAAACTAAGAGGTCGCCTGCACTCACAGTCTGCAAACTACCTCCAGAGAGATGGCCGGCAACAGCCCTGGAAATGGAGGGCTTCTCAGCCACGCACAGAACTTTCATGTTGGTCCAAATGGCGCCGCTAGCTCAAGCTCTTGATGCGAAGATTTCCTGTGGAAGCTGTGTGGTGTCTAGTCGCTGGCATCTGCACCACTTTCACACGGCCCGGCAACTCGTTCAAGTTGAGGCAGGTGCAGCTAGGAACGCGACGCGTTTTGACTTCAGGCACGCAGCACGAAATTCAGCAATCCCAAATGAACGCAGCAAGTCATTTTAGGGACATGAGCGGCGAGAAGTCTGCAATATCGTGATACTCTTGGTCTGCTACGTTAGTCGTGCCGATACAAGTACAAATGCCATGAAGAGTAAAGCAGACACAAGGCGCTTTTTCGCAGTGAACATTTGCATCAAAATTATCAAGGGACGGACAGCCAGGCAGCGAAGCCCCACCACGGCGGCCACACACGAGCCCGGCCACTAATAATATCCACTGGATGGACAATGTGCCACCGCGAGACGCCTATGGCAACGTATCGGTGCCCTGAAAACCCAAGATTGGTGGGCTCGACCCACTGAAGGCTCGACCCTGAGGGAGCCGGATGCTCGATGAAGACTGCAGCTGCTCTCCTCTCCACATCGAACTGCATCGGGTCACACCGCGACCAAAGCTCGTACCACGTCGATGACGCTACCTTTGTCACATCGCCCTTCATGAATCTTGATTTCTTCCCAACAACTAGGAAAATGGCTCCCGGCATAGCTGCACTCCCAGTTCTCAAGTCCATTGAGGACTGCAGTGATTACTCCAAGACAGTCGAATCTTTCATTAACCAATTCTATCAACTACCGGGCCGTCTCGTTGCCAGTCTCGGCAGCATCGAGGCCTTGCAACGTCTTTATGCTGAGACAAATCCCCTCATTACGGGCTTCTCATCATCACTGTTCCTGGGGGGCGTGTTTTTGATCGTGTCTGAAGTCAATCGGAATTATTCTCAAGTTGACCGGCTATGGAGTATTTTGCCCAATTTATACATTGTGCACTTCGCTGCTTGGGCGCGGTTGACGGGAGTACCTCATGCGCGCATTGACATGGTTGCTTTGTTCTCTACTGCATGGAGCGTAAGAGCCTTGATTGAACTCTTCTTCTTTACATGAGGTTCCGGTCGTTTCTGAATTTCAAGGTTTTTAGATCCGCCTGACATACAATTATTGGCGTCGAGGGGGTTACAATGTTGGCTCAGAGGACTACCGCTGGTATGTAGGAAATGACACATATGAGCAGGGGGATGCGACTGAGCTAACGTTGACGTGCAGGGAAATCGTCAAGTCCAAGGTTCCAGGATTCGTGTTTTTAATCTTCAACGTCACATTCATATCCTTCATCCAGAGCGTTCTTCTGTTCTCCTTTTCATGTGTGCCTGCCTACGCAATTTTGCTCTCATCACGCTTTGAGCCGAACCCCAGGGCCGCGGATTTCGCTTATCTTGCCGTTCAATTAG
Organism: Periglandula ipomoeae IasaF13; assembly: GCA_000222875.2. Taxonomy (NCBI): domain Eukaryota; kingdom Fungi; phylum Ascomycota; class Sordariomycetes; order Hypocreales; family Clavicipitaceae; genus Periglandula; species Periglandula ipomoeae. The sequence continues at coordinate 20,387 of AFRD01000284.1, forward strand.
GCTTGGTCCTCAGCGAGTGGATCAGTGATGGCCAGCAATGGAGTATGTTTTCCTTTTTTTTTCTTCTATGACTTGTTTCGCGCACCATAGCTCGTGGCTGACCCCGTACTGACAGCCTACCAAACCGCGAAACACCAGTACTACAAAGATGCGAAATTGCCCAAGGGCTGAAGTCAGGCTGATCTGGACAGAGGCTTCAACACTTCCGGGCTGTGGGCGTACAGTCGTCACCCCAATTTCTTCTCAGAGCAGACCATTTGGTTCGTCCTGTACTAATGGAGCTGCTATGCCACCAACTCTCTCTACAGCTGGACTTTCATTGGATCCGGCAGCTTGTTTCTTCTCTTCCAGGGATCTACGTGGCTCACTGAAGCCATCACTGCGGGCAAGTATCCTGAGTACGCCGAGTATCAGAGACAAGTCGGCATGTTCATCCCCAAATCCGTCTGGCCATACAAAACTCCGGTCCACAAGCCCAAGATCATCAGAACTAGTGAGCTGGCCAAGCGCCAACAGCAGAATGGTAAGAAAAAACAAATAATCCGCTGATATTGATGGATGCGCCATGTCAATACATCTCATGGCAGTTCAGTCTCTAAGCGGAGGACCATAAAGGCGGGACTTGGTCGACAAAATCCTGTCGCTGAGGGTATGGTATGAGGACAATCCCACACAAGGGGTATTTTCTAGTTCATATTCTATCATGTCTACAACTCTATCATAGGAGTCTTATCTAATCTAAGCCACCAACCCAAGATCGCTCAGTTTATCAGCATAGTACGCCGGGACCGCCACGGCATCTTCCTTGTCCCAGTCCTCTTTCTTGTGCACGCCCGTGAGTACATGCAGCGTACCACCCAACTTGCCCTCGATACCAAACTTGATATCGGTGTTGAGCCGATCGCCGATCATACACGTCCTTGAGCGATCGAGCTGGAACTTGCCCTCAACCGCATCCATCATCGCCTGGCTTGGCTTCCCCAGCTCCAGGGGTGTCTGGCTGCTCGCATACTGCAGCGGAATCATGCAGGATCCAGCGCCCATGAAGAAGCTGCGATGCATGGGCAGCGTCGAGTCCGTATTCGTAGCCAAGAACACCGCTCCTCTCTTCAAGTAATGCAGCGCCGTAGACAATTTCAGGTAATTGATGTGGAAATCCAATCCGCACAAAACAACGCCGACTTCCGGATCCAAAAGTGATCCATCGGCGAGGCCTTTGAAATCTTCAGGGGTGATGTCCCTTCGGAAATTCTCATCAGTCCCGCCGATGCAGGGGATCCCTTCGGCTGCCAGCTCTGCTTCCACGCCAGCCTCGCCAATGGCGAAGACCTTGTTCTTGCCGTGCGGGAGCTTGAGGATGCGCGATATGTAGATGGCTGCGGAGTACGATGAGCCCAAGACGTCTTCTTTCTCGCATGGGATGTGCAGATTGGACAGCTTCTTGAGGTAATCTTGCCGGGACTTGGTGGAGTTGTTGGTCACGAAGATGGTTCGTTTGCCTTTACAAAATGTCAATGGGATGACTTAAATGGAGCATGACTACTAAAAGAAAAGTAAACATGAGAAACATTGGGTGAAGAGCGAACCTTTTGCCTTGAGCATCCTGATGGTTTCGGGAACTCCATCGAATACATGGTCACCGGACCAGAGTACACCTGCGTTCACATCAGTCAGCGAATTCCATTTTTCTTGTGACGCTCTTAAGTAATATGAAGCCTTACCATCGCAATCAAATAAGAAAGTCTATGAGCGCATCACGAATTGCAAATGTTAGTCGTTCGCCATGACGTGGGACATCGTGTGAATGGGATTAAGCGGGAAATAACGCACATCAAACTTGTCAATGAATTCATTGATGGCGGCTTTATCGCCCGTGATGTACTTGGGCGCTGAAGCCATCTTGGTCTAATGAATGAATGATGCTCAAAAAAGAAGCGTGATCCTCCCCTCACACAAAGCTGATGAAGTGTTGAGACTCGGACATCCCACCAACTTGGGATTCCTGACTTGTCGCCGATTTGAGCCGAAGTGGGAGTGCAAGGGAAACTGCTTAGTAAGTTTTTGGTGCCAGCACCAAGGTGCGGCTTCTATTACGGTACTTCATTACACAAATTGTGTACTACGTGCAACTCGTTTTTTGGAGTTTACCAACATCAATCATCCAAAGCACGCATTTGTGCCTCTGATGCATGCATGAGTGTTGGAAAAAGTCCCGACGTTGATCAATGCTGCACATGGGTTTGCGCCGCTGGCTTTTTGGGCGCTGCCGATTGAGGTAAGCCGACAGAGGGGAGTTTCTGCAGTAGCAAACCCCAGCTGAGCGATTCTGAACTTGCATTATCTTAGTTCGGTGATGATCCATGTTGCTTCAGTCAAATTATGCTCAACGCGGAATGTCCAGCCGGTGGACGCTGTGGGAAACCTGTCGCCATGCGCTCCATCTCTATTTGCCAAAACACTCTCTAGGAGAAAGTTCGTTGAGATTGCCCTCACTAGGAGCCCGCCTCAGATCAACCAGGTGCAGACAAACTCCTTGAAATTTCTCACCACGGTGACGAGCAAGCTCACCGAGTCACCCAGCAGAATAACACCGAGTCATAGATAAGGCGAGGCTTGCAGACTCTCAGGGTCTTGTGGGGACCATCGCGGGAGTCCCTGAACCCTTGTAGTTAGTGCCGGTCAAGGCGAGTTTTGCGTGTGGAACCGAGTCCATTTTCGCGTCGTTGGATGCAAATCCTTAAGCCAAAAAAATTTCCCCTCCAGTTTCACCCTGCTTCTCAGATAAATTCCTTGATCGTAATTCTTCGCAAGCTTTTACATCTGACCTCACATACCGTCCGCCTTCTTCAAGTTACCCGAATTTTCTATTCTTCTTGTGTAGGAGAGATCGTGACCTCATCAAACATCACTTGAACTTCCCCGTCTCACTCGTGTTTCACTACTCTGGTCGCATAAGCATCGCCCTGGGCCCAGTGACGATACCATATTCCAGCATACAAAAATGTCTTCGGCGACTCTCAATTCCAGTAACACCACACCTGCGGAGACATCCGTGGACACCCCATCTACGCAATCACCAACCCCAGTGCTTGACTATGGCTTTCCGGAGCCTCAGGGTGATATTGACATCGCAGAGGCGCTTCAGCGAAAGCCTCTTCGCTGGACTTTCCAGGGACAGGTAGAGGCGAACAAATCACGACCCGTGGCAGCAGTTCCCGATGTGAGGAAAAGAGATCTGGAGCGCGCGAAGCAAGACCTTCTCGAAATGCAAGAAGGCCTTCGAAACGATGCGAAAACTCAAAACAACTAAAAAAACTCGACATGGTCGTTGCACACAAGTCAAAGGCAACGTGCAGCACAAGTGGACGCTTTGAGCCATGAATCGATATTTGAACCAATGGACGGAGACCATCGACGATAAATTGGATCGAACTCGAACGACGACGGGAATCTGTACTCGTCAAATTTTTTTATATTTAAGAGCTGAATTGGTATCTGAAGACGGTCGCTGTACACGTCATTTACCGCGATAACATTTACCGTCCTCTATCAGTGCCTCATACTTTGTCCACGATGGATTGCAGGCGGGATCCTAGAGTGAACCCATAGACTACAGCCGAAATGAACGTGGTCAAATTGAGCAGGGACGAGATGCCGTGAAACTTGCCAAACTCCTTGTTCAGAGCACGCATTTCTTCCGAGTGTGGGCCCTCCTCATAGTACTCCTTTCCATCGCGTTTGACTATCGCGTATCATGTCAGCCAACTCGTCGAATGGATTTTTACCACCTTCGCACAACATACCTTGTCCGCGGCGCTCTTTGATGACCTTGTTTGTGGCGGGCAGCAGGACAACAAGGTTGGTCAGCCCGGTGACGAACATGACGGCAATGGGAGCGAGGGATTGCCAGCGGCTGGACGTTTCCAGGAGGCCGGATGGACCGGATGAGACTCCAAGAAGGGCATTACCAGGGAAAGTGAGAGCAAGGACTAACGGCAGTGCTGTTTGCAGGCCAAAGTAGATGGGGAACAGCCTGCCCTGGATTGCGGAAAACACGGGCCGCTCGACAGTTTTGAATGTTACCGGTCCATTGATAAACGACTGGCACATATTAGCCGAATGTCAAATATATCTACTCCAATGAGATTCACACATGTCCGAATTGGTACTTACGTGGAAGAACGAGGTGCCCAGAAGTGCTCCGTAGCTGACAGGCTAGATATTAGCTTACATCCGTCAGCCAGTCTGAGAAAGTTCCTTGAGTGACATACGAGATGATGTGGTATGGCGCAGTCGAGACAAGAATACACCCCGCCATGATTTCGTCAGGTCAGTAAAGCGAGAGCCTGCAATGTATTTTTACGGAACTTGAAACTGCATCCCAGGGAGGAGACACATAAGGATGAGGTCATTCATGGCACAATAGGTAGCACAGCTGCCACGTGACCGCGCGTTGAGAGCGCGTTAGCGCAGCCACGCTGTGGCTCCGTCGTGAACTAGTTACAACGTCGTCTGCCTAAAACCACGCCGAGACTCACAGGGAAAGTGGGCCAACTTCGATTGCCTAGGGTTCCTCTTAAGAACGCCGGTTCTCATGTTCAAGCTGCCGGCGACATAGTTCCGTTTACGTTTCATTAATTCGTTCAATTGACAGGAGACATGGCGGACAAAGAAGCGACAATCTTTATTCTGGACCTGGGTGCCTCTATGGCCGAGAAGCACTCAGGTCGCAGCGAATCAGACCTGGATTGGAGCATGCGCTACGTGTGGGACAAGATCACCGACATCGTGGCAGCAAATCGCAAGACGTTATGCGTTGGTGTCGTCGGCTTGAGAACCGATGAAACCGAGAACAAGTTGCAGGAAACTGACGGATACGAACACATTTCAGTCATCCAAGACCTTAGCAATATCACCATGTCGGGTCCGAGAGCTCTTCAGTCAGCAATTAAGCCAAGCGAGACAATGGCTGGCGATGCTATTTCCGCCATTGTGGTAGCCATTGACATGATTGACACATTCACAAAGAAACTCAAGTGGATTCGGAAAATTGTCCTGATCACTGATGGACAAGGTGAATTGGATGCCGACGATATCGGTGCCATAGCGAAGAAGATGAACGACTCCAATATTCAGCTCACAATTCTGTAAGTTATGTCTTACATTATCATGAGTTTGCCATGGCTAATTCGTAAAGGGGCGTTGATTTTGACGATGCGGAATATGGGTTTAAGGATGAGGATAAGCCTCGGGCCAAGGTATCATTCACAATTTACTTCATAGTGTATCTCTTTGTCCTAACATCCCGGTGACAAGGCCGAAAACGAAGAAACATTAAGGGCTTTGACAGAAGAATGCAAGGACGGCGTGTTCGCTACCATTGCTGAAGCGATCAATGAGATAGACACTCCGCGCGTTAAGGCGGTCAAGCCTTGTAAGACGTACGACGGAACTCTTGTACTCGGCGAACCCGACAAATTCCCGACTGCAATGTGTATCAATGTTGAACGCTACTTCAAAACTCATCTCGCTCGACCACTAGCAGCCAGCACAGTGGTCGTCAAGTCAGAACAGGGAACACAATCAACACAGACTTTGGAAGATGATCCGATGGATGGGGTTGAATTTTCGGCCGTAAAACAAGCCAGAACGTACAAGGTCAACGACCCTGACGCCCCTGGAGGCAAGAGGGATGTTGAATTCGAGTCACTTGCCAAGGGTTATGAGTACGGTCGCACTGCGGTGCACATAAGCGAGTCAGAGTATAATATCACCAAACTGGAGACCGAGAAGAGTTTCTCGATTGTTGGCTTTGTTGTGCGGAATATGGTAAGTGGATGCTCTCTCTCTTTTTACGCAATATGATGTTAATGTCGTTAGTACGAACACTTCTTAAATATGGGAGAGGTTTGCGTCACTCATGCCCGAAAGAACGACGCCAAATCTGAGCTAGCACTTTCATCACTGATTTGGGCCCTCCTCGAGCTTGAGTCGTATGCAGTCGCGCGTATTGTAACCAAAGATGGCAAAGACCCCCTGCTGGTATTACTGGTACCACATGTCGAACCCGATTTCGAGTGTTTATATGATATTCCTCTCCCCTTCGCTGAGGATGTGCGAACATACCAATTTCCGCCGTTGGACAAGGTCATCACAGTCAGCGGCCAAACCTTGACTAAGCACCGACTTCTGCCTTCAGATGAGCTCAGCGAAGCTATGAGTGACTATGTGGACTCCATGGATCTTTCCACATACCAACTCGATGATGATGGGTACGAAGCACGACGCCATAGTGTGAAATTTTACTCTGACAGTGAACAGAAATCCAACGGAGTATGCGCCGATCGATGAGACGTACAACCCAACCATCCATCGTGTGAAGAACGCGGTCAAAATGCGAGCAGCCCATCCTGACAAGGCGGTTCCCGAAACTCCTGCTACGCTACTAAAGTACGCTTCACCGCCAGAAGACTTGCTCGAAAAGATGCAGTCGAGAATAAGCACACTGATCGAGTTGGCTGAAGTAAAGAAGGGCAAGTGAACAGTCGCGACGAAGTTTCAACCCAGGCACTAACTGAAGCATAGTTCCGCCAAAAGCGAAGGGCCGACGAAACCGCAAGCCCGTCAAGCCAATATCTGGCTTGGACGTTGATGCGCTGTTGGGTGAAGGCGACAAGAAAGGCAAGGTGTCGGAAGACAACCCCGTGCCAGACTTCAAGCGGGCTTTGGGTTCTGCGAGCGAAATAGAAGAAATAAAAGAAGCCGCCAAGCAAATGGGTGCTATCGTCCGGTCTTTCATTACGAACAGCTTCGGGGACAGCAAATACGCCCAAGCCACGGAATGCCTCGGCGTTATGAGGGAGGAGCTAATCAACATGGAAGAACCAGAACTGTACAACGGATTTGTTCGCGACTTGAAGAAGGCTCTTTTGTCTGGAGCTCTCGCTGGTGACAGAAGAGATTTCTGGTTCAAGGTGCGGTGGTCGAGGCTCGGACTGATTGACAAAGATCAGTCGGAGGTATCTGAAGTAACCCATGAAGAAGCGGAATAGGTGAGTTTTCGTTCTGGCTACGCCCAGATGAAGTTGATTTGCTAACTCCATTCGCAGTTCTACAAATCAAGGTAGGATGCAGGGGGAAATGGCATGTAAAGTCGTCAATATCGATCGATCTATTGACAAAAGATCGAGTGTTTTGGCCAGAGTCTTCATACTTCTCTTAGGAGGCTGTACAACAATAATAATTGCTATGTGAATTCGGTGTCGGCTCGCACAAGTGACCATTTTGCATGAATCTGTCTGTGCCTGCTCCAACGCAGCTGGCAACAGCTGCCTGGCAGTGACACTGAAAGTGCGAACACGATCGGTTGCCTACACTGTCACATTGTAGCTGCTCCAAGCAACATTCAATTCACAACATTACACCGCCGTCGCTTTCATTTGCCATCATCGAAATGTCCGTCGATGAAATACAGGCCCAGCTAGAGAAGCTCCAACTAGCCCTAGGCAAAAGCATCACCCTCGACCCATCGAAGAAAAAGACAACAGCCGAACCCGCAGCCAGCACTCGCAGAAGTTCCTCATCTGAATGGCAAGAACAATACATCGCATACAAGAAACCGAGTGACGACACCATACCCAGCCGCATGTTAGATGATGAGTCTGGGTACGTTGGCTTTCGCGACTCGGAGCTATGCACAGGTGAACCACTTGGCGAAGATGTCCCATTCTGTCCGTTCGAGAAGATCAGGCTGTACCCTGAACAGTTCATTGGCCGAGCGAACAGGTCATTGGTATGTGCAGAGCCATGCTAAATCCCTGGGATCACCAGCGATAACCTTTTTTCCAGGCTCAGCCATATTTCAAAAGCGTGCTCGACAGGAAAAACTGGCGATTGTAAGTGCTACAGTACTCATATATACGTTTGTATACGTTTATATGTATCTACAAGTATCTGTATATCTCTGTACACATATCTTGTGCGAAGAAAGCTGAGTGATGTCATCCCAGTTTCGAACTTCACTTCCCCGGCCAACCACAACAGACGTGTCTTCTTGTCCCAACAATCCAGTTTGTCGACTTTCTACAAGAGATCAATGCTCGACTTGGAACAAGGCGGCGCATCCCGAGAGGCGGCGCCAAGTTACCTTTTGGTCTAACATTCGGCCATGGAGGCACGCCTCGGCCACGATACGTTGGCCCTTCGCCTGAGAAGCCGCGAGTTTTGGTGGAATGTCAGCGAGTCATCAATGAGGACTTGGACGCGTTCAACACCGCAACGGAAGAAGATCGAAACTCTTGGCTTGGCAGCTGGAGCAAAGCCATCTCCAAACGCAAGTATTATCCTATAGATGCCGCTCTACGAACTCAGCTTGCTGCCGAAAAGCCAGAAAAAGGAGGATAGAGATGGAAACGATGCTTGCCAAGGTGCAAAGCTACCTCGGTAGATCAAGTGTAGATTCTATCGATGATCTAGTATCCAAACCGGTCACTTTTGTCAGCGTCGACATCGAGATTCACGAAGAGAACCCCCGCTGCATTACAGAAATAGGGATCGCGGTTCTCGACACGAAGGATATCCGAGCAGATGATGGAGGGCCCAGCGGCGTATTCTGGTGGAAGCACATCAAAGCTCATCATCTGGTCGTTCGGCAATATGCGTCGCACGTCAACCTAAAATACATCCAAGGCTGTCCAGACAAGTTCCAATTTGGGTCCGATGTCCCCTCTGGCTAAATCATAATATGGTATGGCGACTAACATTTGACCAGGGAGAGTGAATTTCCCAACGAAATGGATCTTATCAACACTTTTGCCTCGATCATGGACTCCTATACCCATGAAGGCAAAGTAGACGTTGTTTTAGTCGGCCACAACATCCAAGCTGATGTGCGGTATCTTTCTACAGCTGGCTAAGACCTTGCTTGCAATCTATAGCAGGTCGACACAGTTGATACCCAAGTTCTTCATCAAGCTTGGACAGGAGCCAAGCATCCGCGGAAACTGGAGAAAGTCCTCTCGGATCTCGGGATGCCATATACGTACTTGCACAATGCTGGCAACGACGCGATGCACACACTGCGGACCATGATAGCAATGGGCGTGACAGCGCCGGTGCCTCAGGAGCAGGCATTCGAGTCATCGCAGATGGTGACAGCACATGACACTGCCACAAAGGAACAAAAAGAATCAAAAGTCCCAGACTCAGTGGTCTCTGAATAGTTAACATATTTGAGAAGAGATCGGGCACGTATTCGTGACCCTAGTTTCTGAGAAAAAAATTACTCAGCTTATGTACACTAGCTTCCAGGTCTATAGCTCCTCTTGCTCAGATATTCAAGCTCTATTTTACAAATACATCCTGCAACGCCATCGCTATGAGTAATAGTGTACAAGGAAGGCTGTTTGTCGCAAACGCATGGTTTTGACCTTGTTCGCCATGTCAGCGGTTGAGAATTGCCCGTTTCTGATGCGTCACGGCGACGGTTGCGCAGCACCTCCTGTGATTGTTTGGTGGTGATATGGTCGGCTTCGTATCCGCTTCACTCAGTTGATCTGCTTGTCCAACAGCTCCTTCGCCTCGTTGACCTTGGTTGCCAGGTAGGGACTACCGCCTCGATCGGGGTGGTTGAGCAGCATAATCGTTCGGTGGGCTTTACGGACCTTGTCCTTGGTGAGAGTTCGCTCACTGGAGGAGATTAGTATCGGCTGAGACAAGTCTGGTCTGAAGCAGAGAATGATGAGCTTGAAGGTCAGGAAATGCTTACCTGAGAGACAGGATGAGCGACGCCTCCTTCTTGGTCATTTTGGACTCGAAGCCGCCCTTGTAGAAAGCCTTGCCCATGGCTCCGAAGCCGCCGCGGGAGCGACGCCATGCAACGAGACCTGCTCGGCCCTGGGAAGTTAGTTAGCAGGTTTACTCCTTAGTTCGCATACAGTCCGGGACGAGGTTTCTTTGAGTGGCTGTGGATAAACCCATCATGATCGGGAACGAAGGAGTAAAACTGGCGACGTACAAGAAAGGCAGCGACAGCAGCACCCGCTCCGATTGCGAAAACTGACGACATTTTTGATATGGTGTTGTTGGGCGAGGTTTTGGCGATGCGCTGGCTGGAAGGATATGGGATATGGAAGTTTTGCCATCGGATGGATTCGGACGGGTGGGGGTTGATCCGCTCCGGCCCGGGTAGGGGACCTGTCCAGCATGGTGCCGACAATGAGTGCAAGAAGTAGCACTGAAAGATGCGATGAAACCATAACCACTTTGTGGAATTGTAAATCATTGATGAAGTTCCCTTTATATTATATGATCAAACCGGAAGTATATCGGTTCTCCCGAGCAGTCATTACTCTCTATCGATGCCTCATATCGTACAAGCCCCAAAACACACACCAACCCTCATTGCCTCACATCCTTCTCCCTCCCATGATGCACCTTTTCCGGAATCTTCAACCCCTTCTCTACCGCCTCCATGACCTTGCGCTCTAGTTCTTCCGCCTTGCTGGCCCCTTGTTCCTCGCCGGCGTTCTTCTCCTCCTCGCCGGCCCAGTTGCCTGCCCCGCCGCGGCCACCCATCCTGTTGTGGGGATGCTTCTTCAGACTCGAAGTGACTGCCTCTGTGACCTCTTTGGACATGCGCTCCTTTTCCTGCGCATCGGGAACTTGTGACGGGTCGATGAAGTTGCCTGCTCCGCCGCGACCAGCGCGGATATTGGAGCCTTGTAATGAAGGGTCTGCCGTTGCGACGACGGGCGTAGACTCGTTGTCTTGGCGTTCGAGATCCTTTGCGCAGAATTAGCTTCAAGTTAAACGTATAACCGTATGTAGATGACAGTGTCTGCTATGACAAATGCGTCTTAGGTTGAAATGTGAGGCGTGGAAAGGCACCTTTTCTGCTGCGACTTCGTCTTCCTTCTTCGCAGAGTAGAAGTTGCCCGCGCCGCCGCGACCAACTTTGCGAAAGACATCTTGGTCGTTACTGCTCATGGTCCGGTCGACGTCGGGATGATAGATGGCGATTGGTGTTGAGTTGGATATCAATATCGTAGACGCAACTGGTGAAAAGTTGCTCGATGATGCAAGATCCTAAATTCGCATTGCGGTTTGATAGGGATTCAATATTGCCATTTGGATGATAACGCTGATACAGCGCATTGGTCTGGCTCATGGCAGCTGACGTCAGGGCCTGAGCGCAGGGGGATTTCAGGGCCGAGGTGGCGCCAAATCGCGGGGTTTCAGCAGCTGGACTGGTGCCTAGGTGAAGAAGCTTGGGGTTGATGGGTCGAAGGGATCTGCGCATGGTTCGCGAGATGTCTATTATGTATACATCGTTGAATTAAACCCAAGACTGTATGATAGAATACTGGTGAAGGAATAGCAGCCCCTGCAACTTTGGTCCGAATTCCCACATGCACCTGGAAGTTACGGCACAACTTGACATTCTCTATCAGGAAAGCTAGGATTATAACTAGGATTATAACTGTGAAAGGCGATACGGGAAACAACAAAGTTATGTGAATTTAGCCACTATAAAACTCTAGTAAGAAAACTTTCTGGTGATGAAGCGCTTGCTGATCAAGATATGGAGGGACCTGCTTGCGGATAGGTAGGGCTGTGGTGAAACAATCACAGTCCCGGGAGATTGCCAAATCATCCTTCATGTACAAGCATGAACCAACGCCGGAGATGTAAACTGGCCAATTGAACTGGTAAAGTTTTCAGCCAGCTGGGGCGCGGAATTGAAGCGAATGCGGCCCAGCAGGCATTGCCAGGCGTGTCATCAGCGATATCGATTTATCAACTCTTCGACTGAATATCCCCATGTCAGGAGTAAGTGAGCGACTGCCGACGGTCACAAAATGGCACAAAGACACAGGCATGCGGCTGCGAAACGGACATTTCCCAATTGCGAGTCCGTTTCGGTACAGTCCGTCTCAAACCAGACGCTTTCAATCCGAAATAAAATTCCGTTCCCAACAGGAATAATAAAAACACGCAAATTCTCCGATCCCCATCCAGTTCGGCCGATAGAGAACCTCACCACCAGACCCATCAGATCGCAGCAGAAAGACAACGCTCGATCCAGCCAAGACCAAGGCCAACCCGAACACCAAGGGTAAAGCCCTCAACCTAATTCCTGACATCTTCTATTCTGCCACCCCTTCTACGACGCCAGAATTAAGAAAAACCAATATGCACGCCACACCGGGGTTTTTCCTCCCCAACGCCCATGACACCATTCCAGATTTGTGTCCGGGCATGCCATGTTACGTGTGAAGGGATTACCTGTTTTTCTTACGAATTGACCTGTTTTCTCTGCCCTGATGCAGCCCACTTAGTTTCAAAGTAACGAGCACCGCATATTAAAAAAATTTTATGACTCCAGACTCTATTTTATTTTTCTGCCTTTGCGTGTAAGAGGGATCGAGATTGCAGTCTGTGTCGGCATGTGATTGGTTAGTCTGGCCGACCCGCATGTGGGTTCTCTTGTCTGTTTGTCGCTTTAGGATATTAATGCGGACATGGGGAAAAGTTGGGATTGGCATTGTCTCGCGGGCTTTTTTTTTTTTCTTCTTCGGGGAAGGGAATGTGTCGGCGAGATTGTTCATGAAGAAGTGACACATGGAAATTTGTGAGGTCTTTGAAGTGGTATCTCAATTGAGTGAGGATATCAACGCTACGCAATGCTGGCATCGTGAGGAAAGAAGTTTTATGCAGGAATCGCATTTACAGAAAGTTCAAATGGCCACTGCCGGGGAAGACGATGGAATCGGAGTTGGCCTCAAACAAGCTCTGATCCTCGCTCGCCGCATCAAAACACACCTGGGGTATATTTCATGCCCGTTTCTCCCTCCCAACTTTGTGGCCCGCACATCTTGCACCAGTTTCGGAATTCCCCAAACGACAAGGATACGACGGACTAGGAATGGGCTAGCAAGAGTTGAAACCTGGCATGGCATCGAAGGGGGGCCCGCATCGACAAATCGTCCACCGCCCGACGATCACACTGAGCATGGTTCAGTAACGATTCGAGGTATAATCGTCAGGAACGTTGAAGATGGCTCGTACAGATCCGAACATGCCACCTCCCTTACTTGGTAAAAGATGAGTGATGTGCGCGACATCAACGAGATCTCGAGAGGGCAGGGGTTCTTTACAAGCGAGGCAAGGGGTGACCCAATTGCCGAGAAACAAGACGTACAAGGCAATTTTGCACAGATATGCCGAAACACGCAAAAAGAGAGGAACTTCGATTGAAGTTTGTTTAATATATTAAAGCGGACACCGTGAATCATTGCCCAGGAAACTACATAGGGCCGGGGGGCTATTTGTCGACGATGGATGACAGGAGTCGCTGTGACTGGCTGCTGGGCAAGTCAGCAACTGAGTGGCTGATCATGCGTAGAATTCCCAATGTCCTGGCAAACTTTGGTCTGTTCGTTTTGCAAATCGGCAAAAGGATGTGCATGAGCGAATTTGACACAATTCGACTCGGATGAGGCAATTGAGTCTGTTTGATAGTAGGCGGATATGGCAGGGCTGCAAGCACGACATGAGGTTATGTGCTCACGCTAAGACTACCTACTGCGAAGAAGACCTCCACAAAGCAGCGCGTCAATGGACTAAAAGAAAAAAGGTCTGCGAAACCCTGATTTGGAATAAAAAAATCACTGCAATCAAAGACGATAAGGAAAAGTCAATCCAATCCTACACCTCAAGCCCACCTCCTAATACTCGTCACCCTCCCTTCTACCATATTTTTTTTCCCTCGTCACATTGAACATGGACTGTCTGGTTTCCCCAATTGTATTAGAATTCACTCAAGTGAAGATGAACAAGTAATAGTAACGTGTACGGCTCCCGGGGAATTTCATAACTACACAATGAGGGCCATCACATCATCATCATTTTTATTGCCCGAGATCATCATGTGGCGCGTTCCTTCGCCTTCGCCATGTCCCCATCGCCACGAGCCTTGCGTCACTGGCAGGAATGCAAAAGGTTCGATTGAACCTGTTTCTATTCTTGTGTTTAAAAAAGAAGCCCCCACTTTCCAGACCTGCTTGTCCTTCATGCCAGTCCAGCACAAAATGCACAAGCATAGCGCTGGGAAATGTACTGTACTCCTCCCGCCCTGCACTTTGTCTGCACCCGAAGAACACGGCTGGCTTTATGCAAAGCAAAGTTCTATGGGTACTTTTCGGACATCACGGGCCAAAGTCTGGACGCGGACAGAAAAGAGATATTTCCACTGTGACCAAAACACCCTGCGCATTGGTCCCCAATTGAGCCTCGTCCAAGCACCGCGCTACGTGAAATGCTAAAAGACGAAACGTGAACGAAAAAAAAACTCTGTGCTCGCAGAGCCATCTGTGCTCGGATAGTACCTGCTTCGGCCAGTCCCGATCAAAGAAAACGCCTCGTCGTGAGGTACATTGCTAGGTGGGCGCGGAATCAACGGTGCACAAAGTACGTGTCACTGAATTGATCATTGAAGTGGCGCTCATAACTACAATATATTCGAAATTGCAATCAAAAAATTCGTATTTTGAAATTGAGCAGAGTCCAAAGGGACAGAAAATAAAAAAAAGTTGCTGACGCTTCTGACTCCCGGGTACCTGCTCTTCGTCCGACCTGCCTCTGCCCCGGATCGACCACCCACGTACCTGCTTCCCCAGGAACCAAAGGGCCCGCCCGCTCCTAGCCGCTCCATCAAACCTGGTGTCCGCCTCGGCTGCGGAGGGCAGCACCAGATTTGGTATTTTTTTTTATTTGGCTTGTGGTTGTTGTCAAGCACCCTCGCGCTGAGCATCATGTACAGTATCAATGGCACCTTCAACAGTACATCGAAATCATCATGACTTGAGATATTCTAAAAAAAAAAAAAATATCAAGCTTACCAAGAAGGAAACCACTTCATGCAGCTTCGTCATGCAAGCACCTGCGTTCCGTTCCCTAACCCCCCCCCCCCCCCTCCCCTCCCTCCTTCCCCGCTTCGTGTACGTGGAGTCGTCCTCTACTCATCGTCGTACATGATGCCTCTTTTTGCACAGCTGCATTGGCTCCTGTTCATCTGACCACACCAACTTTCCCGTTTTTCCCGCGTTCCTTTTGGTTTCTTGTAGTCCGTAGACTAAAACGCCTCCCCTTTTCCCCTCTTTCCATTGGCTCGGCCATCGTGGAGAATGATATCCCATCGGGGCAAAATCATCGTGGTTGCGTGAACCCCTGGCCGCGTTGGCAACCGGCCGGTGTGCTAGCTCCGTTGGTGTCCTGGCCCAATGATGTTCTTTTTTTTTTTCACAGCGTTTTAACTAAATATTCTTTATTAATACTGTATTCCAACATTCTTTCTGCTTGTTTTTCTTGGCTAGTGGGGAGTTGACCTGGGAGCTTGCTTTCTCCCCCCCGCCGCCTGCAAGGACGGACGTACCCCGCTTTCGGTGGCCTTGACAACTTCTTGAAATGATACAAACCAACTGCTGTAGCCCCTCATTCGGGGGAAACCAACCTTGGCAGTCGCTTACTGTATTTCGGAGGAGAAATAAGTGAATGACTGGCTGATTTGGGGTAGCTCTTTTTTCTTGCCGGGGTCAATTGCATGCTCTCGAATTGCTTGGGATACGACAGACAAGAAAGTAATTGAATCGAGGTCATCCTCGCTTCGGAACATGCAGCTTGTTGGCCAATCCATTGCTGAGCTGGCTGGTCAGATTTACCAGCCATGGCACTGTCCCGTATCCAAAGCAATATGCACTCCGTTCAATAAACCGCTGAACATGACATTATCCATCCGATATCCATCCGACACGACCATAACGAAGCATTGCGGAGCCAGCCAGATCCACTGGACACTTAGCTCTGACGATACACGGAGACACGAACTCCATAGTAGCACCGTAGTCTGTTCAGCAGTGCCCACATCGGCGTAGGTTATTGCTTCTTATCGTGCGGAGGTGGAGGCAGAGTGCCAAGCTTGGCCATATCGTCGAGATTAGGGCTGGGGCAGATAAACCGCAATCGATGCTAGCTCCATGCTTCTCTCGGGGCCAACAATGTCACTGTGCCGTCCTGCAATTATTTCGGAAGTGATTTGTGGTACCAGAGAAATGCGGTTCAAGATGAAGCACGCCATTGCTATGGGTTATTATGTAGTGCACCGTAGCTGTAATAAATATGTTTTATGTCAAGTGCTGCGAGCCAATGTCCCTCTGAAGCCACCGTAGACTTGATGCATGCCATCAGCGCTTCGGTCCGGGTTATGTGACTGGGGTACCGTTATTTTTATATTCTTTCTCGATTTGGCGCGTCGATTCTTTGTTCGTTTGTCGTCGTGGTTCTCCCGCTTGCTGGACCGAGTCAGGTTTATCAATCGACTGGGGCATGGCATGACCCGTCAAACAAACGCCAAGTTCTAATGGACATGGTGCTGATGCTTTTGTGTCAATAGCGGGCACGAATCTTGTATCTATTTGTCCCCATACTGAAGTGGACGGTTGCCGCAACAGCCAGGCCTTGGTTCTGCTCTGCCTGGCGGGCGCTGTGGGTGGATTCGATATTTGGGTTGAACATTAACCTTGCGGGCCATTTATGGGCATATCCAGATGAATGCGAAGCTTCTATCGCAATGTACGCATCCCATCGTACGATGCCAGAAAATGACTATTTTGCATGATCTTTTTGTTCTTAGCGTCCACATGTTGTGCTGCTTCATTGTTCAGAAGACTTGGAATTAACACACCCCTTCTTACCGGGACCTAAATTTCAATACTTGTCTTTGTACGCATTTGGTCACTCTGGGCTTGGTATCTCCGGACTGGGACAGGTCACGTTCGCGGTTTTTCGATGGGGACACAGCGTCGTAACTCTGGCGCCCGTCATGTGAGCCCACATGCGAAGGTACGTACCTTATTTCTGTCCCTGAAAAGAAATAGGCTAGCAGTAACTTCACAATTCGTGTCGAGCGTGTGCCTAAACACAATACCACGAGGAAGCCGTTTTTTTGGGCCGGTTTGTTGTTATGGATAGTCTGCAAGGCTACTCCGTAGAGGCCTCTTGTATTTGTTGCGAGGTGTCTCGTGAGCTGCCCTGTGGTGCGAAACAGTTGGGCAATCCGGGACGCTCTCAATGCTCAATCCGTACGAACACTCATTGAACATTTGAGATTCGTGGAGGCGTGGTCTGACCATGTTGAGCACCCGGCCAGCCCGGAACACAAAGACGCCGGATGGAGAGGGAGCTGTTTTGTCTCTCACATAGCATAACCTTGTCATAATAGAGGATAATGGATCATTTTTTTTCTGTATCCTGCGCGTGCAGGGAGATCGGAGCTGTTTGGCTTATTCAGTTCCGCGTCCACAGCCGCCAGCTGCCACAGGGCCAAGTCTCAATTGAATTGAGAAACATAATCTGGCAAGGAACAGAATCGACCAGCAAACTTGATTCTGCGATGCACCCACGTGTCAGCAAGGGTGACAGCAGGTAATGACCTAGCTCACGAGGGCGTGCTGATGGGACCAGCGCTCATGAAACAATTGAATGCCGGCCATCTTGTCTCGTCATGTCATATCCCGTCGGGGACCGCGTCTTCATTGAATAAGCCAGCGAGCAATCGTAGTCTCGGCTTGCCTGCTCTTCCGTATCAAACTCGACCAAAACGGCCAGTCTATTATTATTACAGTTGCCTGCTGCCGACGGACCGTCCACAACGGCAGCGGGCATTGACTGACAAACTGTCCTGGACTGCTCAGCCCCGCCCAGCATGCGCCTCGCCAAGCCGACATGTCCGTAATACCGTCCAGAGAGACTTGCGATGCCCACCGTTAGCCGCACCCCCCTCTCTTATGCCCTCGAGCGCAGCATCAGCTCTCATTCGTTCCTGGTCGGCTGCCTCTGCCATGCTCTCTCATACTCAATCTGGTCGGGACTGCTGTTGATGGCTTGCAAGCACCTGCTTGGCTGGCGGACGGCTGCTACAGAGAACGTTTACTCGTCGCCGTCCGCCTGTCACCCACCCATCAGCGGCATCCTCGTCGGTCGTTGTCGACCTGATGATCAACCAGGGGTGGTTCAGCGCCCCAATAATTCGCTGACTGCTATCCCCACCCCGACCCGTCGCAGCAAGCGTACAACTGCCCCAGCGGTTGGAAACCGCTGGAAAGTCGAAGGCCTTGGGACCTGGGTCAAGCATGGACCATGGGCCACGATGGCGGATGACCGACGACCGACGACAACGACGAGGAATGCCGACGACAGCTGAGCCATGTCAACTGTAGCCCCCCCGCGCGGCATCCACGTGTATACATGCTGCTAATGGGCGCTGCCTAACTGTGGATTCACCACTAACCACGTAAGAGACCAGACCTGTTGGGGGTTAACAAAAAGGGCACTGGACATAAAGCGTGCTATGCTGAAATGAAGATTGAATAGACGAGACGCGCAGGCCTCGGTGGGAAATAGGCATTAGTCCGGTGGTCTCAGCGCGCTCCCTAGGCAGTCGAACAGGATACTCCTTCCGTTACAGCGCCAGCACCGTACTGGGCCATAGTTGGCACCATCTCGCATCCACTTCTCATGGCATGGCATGGACATCGGACACAGCTGGGACTGGCGACTCCGTAATATGGATAGACTCGTACTAGCATTTCAGCGTGCAACTCTGAACCTGCCCCAACAACGGCGAACGGTCGCCACAAGACCACCAGACCACTCAGACCAAGCTGCGCTGGCCCTCCCTTGCTGTCCCGATAATCGCAAGACCTGAGGCGCCGTCGATTTACCTAGCCCAAAGACCCAGACTCCAGGCCCAGAGCGGTTGCACCTTGCACGCCCCCCTCTGCTGCCTCACTCGCCCACCTCGACACACACACCTCTCTCACACATACGCACACACACGCCCCCCACGACCGGACTGTGAGCCCATCCAAAATATTATTTCTCCTTCGCTCAGCGTTCGCGAGTCCTGGCTGCCTTCTACAACTTCACAACCACATCGCTTGCACAATCACCAAAGACTCTGTACACTAGACAGCGCTGCAACAACCAGTCCCCGTTCCTCGCGGCCTTACCCCATCCTGTGACGGTCCGGCGTCTGTCGTCTCGCACCTCCGAGCATTCCAAGTCGCTGGCAATGGCTTCCTCAAAAGTATGACACACCGACAGTATTGAGGTCCCTTGCATGACTTGACTTCTGCTCCCGCGAGACTCAGTGTGTGCTGACCAGCTTCTCTCTCTTTTTCTCCCACGTGCAGGAAATGCAACAATCCTCTAGGCCATTGACGCTTCAGCGTCCGTCCGTCTCGAGCCCCTCAGCCGCTGCGATCCCCGGCCGACAATCTCACGCTCGAAACAACTCACATTCCCTCCTCTCTTCCTCCCTCAACGCAAACCATCGTGTGACCCGCCGCAAATCCGTCACGACACCCCATCCCAACGTTGCTGCCCTCACTGCTGCCGTGACCAACGGCGAGCAGACCAACGCAATTCCCATTGTCAACGGCGGTCGACGAAACACCATGTCCAAGGCTGCCCTCGCCAGGACTTCCCTCGTTGGCAGCCTCCCCTCTCCACCTGCCAGCCTGCCAACGCACAAGACCGTTCCCGAGTTGAAGCACGAATCTCAAGAGAGCGCGATCGACGACGGAAATGACGTGTCGGCGGACGAGGCGGCTAAGTCGCAATCAGCACGCGCTCGGCGTGCCAGCGACGGTCAGTCGCTCCTAAAAGATGGCAAGAAGAGCAATCGAGTCGAGGTTCGTTGTGATAAGTGCGGCAAGAGCTACAAGCATGGCAGTTGCTTGACCAAGCATTTGTGAGTACTGTCAATTATTGCGTTGCGCATCTCTCGAGTGTGTTGTCGGTCGCTTCGGATTGCTGAATTTGGATGGCGGCTACATACTCGTGGTCATGGTGACAGGATTGGCGTTCGCAATGAAGTTAGTCTAACGCGGTTTGAACAGATGGGAGCACACTCCGGAATGGTCCTTCACCTCGAAGCTGCTCATTTCAAAGCATCAACAGGTACAACTTCTCGAGGCTGCCTCTGTCCTCGTTGCTATGAACGGCAAGGAGAGTTCGGCAATACCCCCCGAGTCTACCAAGGACTCTGCAAGCGAGCCTGACTCCTCCTCGCCCGCTGCCTCTGGCTACTCCGAACAGGTCGACCGCCAGAGTTCAGTAGATACCACTCCTCCCCCTATGCTGGAGGAACCCGTGTACAATGGGCTGTCCTACCGCGATGGGAACGTTGGCAGCTTCTCCAGAAGCTACCAGTCCGCCGTATCCGGTAGCATGCCCAATGGCTCTGGCTTTGGACACTTCCGACAGCCCAGCCATGAACGTCGACCACCCTCCTCCGGCGCCAACCGAACCGGCGAGGACGATCGAGACCTCGCAGCCGCTGTTGAGTTGCTGAGCTGCAGCTTCAATAGCAACAACGGCTCTCACGGTACCGTCGTAGTCCCCTCGGACGCGCCACCCGTTCCCCCATTGCCAGCCCAATATCTCGACCAAGCTACCTCGTTCTCGAGCGCAGGGTTCATTAACAGCTTCCCTCGACGTCAACCGGAGAGTTTCACACGAGACGAAGTTCGACGCGGTAGTGAGGATGTGAAGATGGAGGACAGCGATGACGACTCTGACATGCACTCTCGAGCTCGAAGTGATGAAGACGATGATGGTGTTTTCGGTCGCATGGAAGAGTGAGCTACCTGCTTGCTCACCACAGCGTGTTATTTTGGATATAATGATTTCTCAAGAGCCCCTCTTCTGGGCTTCATGGCTGCGGAGTTGGATTGGTTGGATATTGACAGGATTCGGCGCGGTATCTCATATGTATCATGATATACTCAAACTCTGTATGAGGTGGTTCAGCTCCGCTTCCAATCTTCAGCACCGAAGAGTGGAGGGCCCTTCTGCTCACTCGGCCATTTTGGGTCGTTGTGTCTTTTGCAGACGAGATTGCATCTCCACGAGGTTAAAGGTGAGGATTCGGACAAGCGTCGAGCGTACACCCGATGAAATACCAAATAAAGCGATATGTTTGTACTATGACCTGACCGTAGCTTCGGATTCCGCGATGCAAGTTGAATTTTGCAATTGTTCTCTCAGATCACACGACGCACCAAGCCAAAGAAATAATTTGGAGGACAAGCGGCCGAGACTGGAAGAATAGAAAGGGCACAGGTCTCACTAGCAAGCGGTTCAACATCAACACGATGAGATGAGCAAATTGGTAGAATGAAAATAGATTGAATGAAGAGAAAGCTGAAGTAATTTACGACAGAAAAAAATGGATAGGAAATCTTCTAAAGAAGATTGCCGAGACCCTGTCTAGAGAAAAAAAAACCGGCAGCAGTCAAAGAGGAAGGAGAGAAAAAATCAGCGAGACCTACCCTGACCGTGTGTGGGGGCACGATAATTTCAACTGCCAGTGAAGAGCTCAGCTCAGGTCAGCAGCCAGAGCTGGCTGCGCTCATGTTTCCCCAGCGACCTGATGTCACCTGTCCCCACTGATGTGCAAGCACCTTGCTTCTGCTCCCCCGCGGAAGGCCACTCGATTGAATTGCGACAACGACTGGGCCGCAAACACCAACGTCAACTCATCATCATCTTTCGCGACAGGACAGTGAGGTCCGTCAGCGTCAAGCAAGCCAACTTTTACACTCCTTTACCGAACGGCCAGTACAAGTCTCGACCCCAACCACCCAGAGAGGACGACGTGCGAATCTAAAAGCATCAGACGACAATATTCGATAACCTTGAGACGTGCCGCTGCGACGATCACCATGGCGCCCACGAAGCGAAGTGCAAAGGCTGATGCGCCCTTGGCGAACAAGATTGAGGAAAAGCTTGAAGAAGTCCAGAACATTTCAATTGCCAAAGTGAACAAAGCTGTTAAAGCAGGTAGTGATGCTGCCAGCAAGCTTCCTGGCGTGACGCAGTTCCCTCTGACGGTGGCTCTGAGCTTTGCGCTGTCCACTTTGGGCAGTGTCGTCCAGTCACAAGTATCGCAAGGAGAGCTGGAGTCGTTGTTGCGTACCCCGGACACGTGGACCGAAGTAGCCGTTGTGACGTCTTGGCGGATGTGAGTACCACCCTGTGCTTCTTCATACATAAAAGGGAGCAACAAATTGACTTGGGACATCAATAGTGCTGAGCTTGCCTTTGCATGGTTTGGCAAGCTGGACACGTTTGAAGCTGCATCTTTGAATGTTTTGGCTCACGGACCGGTGGTAAGTGCGATGCATATCTATCACAGTAACGACTGTTCGGTGGTATACTAACCGTCCAGATCTTCTTGCTCACGGCATTCTATGGCCTGACCCCTACTAGTGCCATTTCCGCGCTTTTGATTGACGTCCTCTCCATCGCGATTCCTTTCTACCTGGTTCTTCCTCTCTCTACTCCAGATGGCTCTGCTACACGACATGCCAGTCGCGATGTCCTGGATGTCCCCATGCAGGCACTGACGAGCCTTTTGTCCACGGGCATTTACACGGTCACGCTCGTTTTGTCGCTGCGCTTTTTGCTGCCTCGCATCCTCGTGGTCTACTTCAGCGGCCTGCCGACTCTAGAGCCAGCTTATTCGGCTTCGTACACCGATGTTCTCCCCGTGACATTGCTTTTCGGCCTCGCTGCCAGCACCTTCATCTTCGCGCCGTTTGCCACGACCGGAAAAGCAAAGGAAGATGCCAAGATTGAGCAATTCGACCCGGTCAACGCATCGCTCAGCCAGACTGTGTGGTGGAACTTCTGGGGATATACGGCGAAGACAAAGGTGGTAATCCGCCGAACAGTGGCGGCAGCGGTGTTGACTGGGGTCAGCACTTATCTCGCCTTGACTCAGAACATGTATGGCGTTGAGCAAACCGGCGCAGTCGCTTATGCCTCTGTATGGGTCGCGTCGGCGATTCTTGCTAGCGTTGGACTTGGATTCGTCGGTGGCGAGTAGACGCCACAGTGCTACTCGTCCTATATGGATTTCAAAAGAGGGAGGGGTTGGGAAAGAAAAACTAACTACGGCAGATGGGGTGAAAACAGATGAAGCCTGCTCGGCCACGAAAACAGACGATGAGACGGATAGGAAATGTGCTTTCATTGCGATACCAGTGGGGACTTGTTGGCAAATTGTTTCCGCGGACAAGTCGGGATATGATTACACTCACAATTACATGTACTTACACTACACAGCGGTTTCACTACGTGAAACCTTTTCCATTAGTTTAATTTTCAAAGATTCAGAACACGTACACTTTGCCTCGCAATCAGCACCAGTCTCCTCTTTTTAGTTTTTTGCCGTTACGGTTTGTCATTTTCATGCACCAGATGTCTTCTCGCCCACGTCACAAATCGACGACTATCTTGGTTCCCAATATAGAAACAATGCAGGGGTGCACAAAGACAGCCTCAGCCTGATAGGGCCGACGTCAAACACGACACAGCTGAAGACGAGCTGAAATCGTGCCATGTGGACGGTCCCGCGATTGCGGTTTGGGTGGATGCAACAGGGCCATTAATGGGGTGGTTCATGGAGCCCTACGACCCTTGCTAGGACCTGCATGTGCTTTTGTGTGTGCGATCCGTGGAAGCCGGTTTGAGTTGGGATGTGCAGTCATGACATGGTTCTGTTTTGTGAGCCGGACGTTGCATTTGGGATGGAGGATTATTTTTGGGAACAGATGGAGTGAGTCGGGTAAACTAGAGTAATGGATGACGCAGTGCCGGGGTTTGACGTGGAGTGACGTGTGTGACGGACGTGAATGGATTGGTTTGGACGAACAAGACGGATGGGCAGAATCGGCGGGTCAAATTACCGTGTTTGCGAGTTCGATGGACGGGATGGCAAAGATAAGTAATTTA
>AFRD01000283.1:0-44326 GCA_000222875.2 Periglandula ipomoeae IasaF13
AATCTTCCAAGGTATACAGGTGGACAGACGTGGTTTTACCCCGGTTGGCATGCCTCGCGCCCAGAAGACGCGCTCAAGTTCGCATCCGAGTTCAGCGACTACCTGTCATCAGAAATTGGACTCGAGGCGGTGCTCCGAGTTCGCGCCACGACAGGCTTGCGCATGAACGCATTCTACGGCAATTTTTTCAACCGCAGCTCGGACTTGTGTGCATTCCCAGCATTCCCTCGCGACCAGTGCTACGTGGTCGAAGTGGCCATTGACGAGACCTTAGGCAAGAATTTCATCTGCTTGCAGGCGGCGGTACTTCACACCACATGTAATGGAGAGCGCCGCATTCGAGTATTGACCCTGTCTCTACCTACAACCACAAATCTGTCCGATGTTTACGCGTCTGCTGATCAGTGTGCTGTCACTGCGTACTTCAGCCACAAAGCTGTCGAGCGAACCCTCGACAGTGGTCTGGAAGCAGCCAGGGATGCTTTGCAAGCTAAGTTGACAGAATTGCTGCAGACATTCAAGAAAGAGCTTGCCGGGGGCAGCATGGGCGGTGGTGGCTTGCAGTTCCCTGCCAACCTTCGTGGTCTTCCGGTTCTGTTTCTGGGCTTGATCAAGAACGTGGGACTGCGAAAGTCGACGCAAATCCCTTCGGATATCCGCTCGGCCGCATTGTGCCTGCTGTCCACCTTACCCGTGCCATTACTGATGAGATACATCTACCCCAGAATGTATTCGCTGCACGACATGCCCGACAACGCAGGAACACCAGACCCAGAGACCGGACATATTGTGCTTCCCCCGCCAATCAACCTCTCATCAGAGCGTCTCGTGCCATATGGGCTGTATTTGATTGACGACGGACAAACACAGTTCATCTGGATTGGACGAGATGCCGTACCCCAGCTCATTGCTGATGTGTTTGGAGTTGAGGATCGCTCACAAGTTCAGGTTGGTAAAGGGCGCATTCCGGAGCTTGACAACGATTTCAATGAAAGGGTGCGAGCTGTTATCCAGAAGAGCAAGGATCACAAGTCTCTTGGAGTTGGAAGCATTACCGTGCCACATCTGTACGTAGTCCTGGAGGATGGAGAGCCTAGCTTGAAGCTCTGGGCCCAGACACTGCTGGTGGAAGACCGCGCCGACCAAGGTGTAAGCGCAGCACAGTGGCTTGGTGTGCTACGGGAGAAGGTGAGCAGCTAAAAGTCCCAAGTTTGTGCAGAAGCTGCACAGTCAACGACTGCTGAAGATTTCGAGCTGAATTTCCAATGTTATGTTGTTGTATTGACTTTTTTGTTAGGTGGTACAATAATAGCTTTTCGTGGTCACTTTCGCACGCAGCCGCATCTGGTGAGTCGGCGAGAGTCGTAACAGTGGGTAGTCGCACAGATTTCAATAGCACCAGGTTCACTTTGTTGGCGTAGAGGCGTGTAGAGGACAGTAAAAGAGATGCTGGTCATCGGACAAGGACCTATCAAGACAGCATCTGGCTAAATTGGGACGGGCAAATTCTGGGAAGCGTGTTGCGAGGGTATGGGGCATCCCTCGATGGACTACCTCTCAAGATAGAAGCGAAGTAGATCTGTTGGCTTTTCATCCGATACTGAAGCAGCCCATGGACATCCTGGGCTACTGGCATATGAAATACCACAAAACACAAAAGTCAATTCAGATTGCGTCGTCAGCCAAGTGCTCTCATGAACCGGTATGTAATAGGTTCTGATTTCAGAATTCGTGAGCTATGTGGTAATATCCAGTGTTCAACTCATGCTTGAACCAGGGGTGAACTCGAACAATAAATTGCGGAGCATTACATTGGGGCGATTCATTTGGTCGAGGTGCTGAATAGGAACCCGCGAGATTGTGGGGAATGCGGCGAATTTGAAACCTCGGCGTGCTAAGGCACGACCCTTCCTCACACAAGTCAGAGGCATGAAGGTATGAGGCTAATATTCTGCAACTGGACGGCCCGTCCACAGGCTGAATGCTTGGGACGATTCATGCCAGCATGCCCCAAGATGCTAGCTCGGATTGCTTTTTACCAGTGATACATACCCATGATGCCTGCCTGCCTTGTTACCTACTACTTACCAACATGCCTGTGATGTTATCCTTGTCTGGGGAGGGTTGCTGATCAGGTTGCAGAACAACGTCTGTAGAGGGGCGGTAGCCAGGCTGAAGAGTGCGAACAAGTGACAGGCATATAAGTCCTTGGTGTCACTGGCGTGTGCGATGCCAGACACAGTCTTGCTCAGAAACCTGAACGCCTCTTGTAACGCGCGCACGCATCCGCTCCTGTTGGTTCACGGCCATGGTGCCCAGGTTGGTCGTTAGTGCTGTCCTCGTAGCCGCTGCCCTGACGGTAGCGGGCCCACATCGGCCCCTCATCCTCCACAACCTGGTCACAACTGAAGCGGAAACTAAAGTGCCAGGGGCCTCTTGAGGCCGTCATTGGCTGATGGGGGCCGCACGACGGCAGGACGTCTGCATCTCGGAGTTGGAAAGATAGTCGTCGTTAAATATGGCTGAAGGACCAAGGAGAACGGGTGACTGGACCGCTTGCCGCTTGCTCCCAGTGGATGTGACCAAGGCGACAAGACAGCTCGTCACATCACCCTGTCCTGCGCCCTGGGCAGCGACATTTCATCTGTTGGAACATCGTCTTCTCGCCAATTCCAAGCCAACCGGCGAAAGGCGGGTTCGTGTCTCTTTTATACTGCAGTAGTAATAGCATGTCACGCCAATGGCGCAGCTTCCAGGACGTGATGAATATTGATGTAGTTTTCTCTAGCCGCCGTCGGAGGACACGGATACAGAATCTCGCGAGAATTCCATAGTGTTCGAACTATGGACTGTGTAGTTGATGCGTAGCGCAGTGTCGGCATTTCTCCATCTACACAGAGTCAGACCTCAAGTAGTCAATGCATCATGAAGAGCATTATGCTGGTAGTTCTTTGTCCAATTCTATTCAATAATCTACAAGACAGTCCGCACAGGGCTTTCGATGCAAATACACACCTAGGTAGGTAGGAACCTCTTGATAAGCCAGATCGCTCCAACAATACGACGGCCCGCATAAACGGGGCCAGATATGTTTCTAGAACAGGGCCGAGTCTACGCTCTGCACCGGATTTACTACAAGAGAAAACTGTTAGGCGGTCATTTGAAAGAGTGATGGGTGGGAAAGGTGTGGACCGAAATTCCGCGTTCATGTAATCAGTGCTGTGTAAACGGCCACGGTTCGTGACTGAACAAGGCGCTTCGTGTCGATGCTCTTGGCCCTTTGACTGGTCTGGGTACCTGGGTGCCTAGGTATCTAGGTAGGTAGGTATTGGATATGAACTGGTACCTACTGTTGGTCTCTGCAACAGTGACACCAGTCGGAGCGGCAGAAGCGTGTGGACGAGATTGCGTTGGACGGCTTATGCAGTCTTTGTTCTATGTTTGGCTACTTGATCGCAGAGTCGCCTAAGCCACGGCTCCGTATCACAGATGAATCAGATGCAGAAATGTCTGGTGTGCTTAGCTCGGGCTGAGAATGAGCCTGAACACCCCCTGGCGCATGAGACAGACCTGGACTGGACTCGGATCCCCGTTCTCCAAATCCCCTTAAAAGACGGTGTTTGGCACGCGGCTTTCTCTCACTCACAAAGCTTAACTTAAGAGATGCACCTTCACCAGCTGGGCAGGAATTGATGCGTTTCTTTCTGGTCGGCCCTGAATCGCACTGCTCTCGCCACCCGCGAATCACGTCTCGTTCAGACTCTACATGCGCATGCGCATGCTTCTGCCTCGTGCTTCTTTGAATCTTTCTGGCGTATCTAGCCTTGTGAGACTTAATCCAAGCTTCTACACGCCCCCGACAGCAAGCCTCTGGTGAATCTTGACCTGCAGGTCCCTCTCCACCTGACGAAGCGGACCCCACCAGGCACATATATCGATATTAGCGTGCGTTCAGGTGTTGTTGCCAACGTCGTCTTGGCTTCCTCCCCTACCTACCGATTTAGCTTCCAACAGCAGTCCCAGAGTCTCTCTCTCTCAACCATAGACCTCTCTTTGTTCTGGATTTGTTCGCGATCAGCCTCCCCGGTCAAGTTTGGCTTGACAGCGAGGTTTGGACTTGATTGGTTTTGTCTTCAGGAACACAACATCAAGCGACTAGCAAAACGAGGCCCGAGCGGGGGAGCGTGGTTCGTTGAGTTCCGCTGCCCAAATTGCAGGGTGCGGCTATCGTTCTCGACTCACAACATCCCACATCTTATCCCCAGACCCCTCGACCGAGAGCAAAGCTTGCGCCTTTCTTTTTCTTCTTGATCATCCTCGTCTTCTGTCAAGAAAACATATTCTCGTCGCGCCCAAAGTCTGTCATCTCAGCCTGCCATCGACAACTGGAGTCAAACGGCCGCTATTCGAAGCCCCTCTCAGATCGCCGCTTACCCCGCCGAACGTCTTGAGCAGCTTAACGCGCGATACATAGGTTCGCCGCATCATGTCTCGCTCGAACCCCCCAAGTGCGGGAGGCTCTCGCAAGATCTCCTTCAACGTCAGCGAACAGTATGATATCCAGGATGTAGTAGGCGAAGGCGCGTACGGAGTAGTCTGGTAAGTGCACAACTTTGCACGTACACCAACTAGCTCACAGTTGACGTAACGATCCATCTTCATCGCTTACATGAACCATATCTGCAGCTCGGCGATACACAAACCATCCGGACAGAAAGTCGCCATCAAAAAAATCACTCCATTTGATCATTCCATGTTCTGCCTCCGAACACTGCGCGAAATGAAATTATTGCGTTATTTCAATCATGAGAACATTATCTCGATTCTAGACATCCAGAAGCCTCGGGGATACGATACCTTTAACGAGGTTTATCTCATTCAGGTACGTCGGGTAACTTGGCAGGTCACTGAGTCTGGCGGCCACGCCTCGAGTGCATTGATAGTCTCTAACGGATCCCCGCCATTACAGGAATTAATGGAAACAGATATGCACAGAGTCATCCGCACGCAAGACCTTTCGGATGATCATTGCCAGTACTTCATTTACCAGACCTTGCGAGCTTTGAAGGCAATGCATTCTGCGAACGTTCTCCATCGCGATTTGAAGCCGTCAAATCTCCTTTTGAACGCGAATTGTGACCTCAAGGTTTGCGATTTCGGATTGGCTCGTTCCGCCGCTTCCCAAGAGGATAATTCTGGCTTCATGACAGAATACGTTGCTACGCGCTGGTATCGTGCACCGGAGATCATGCTCACATTCAAAGAGTATACAAAAGCAATTGATGTGTGGTCGGTGGGCTGCATCTTAGCGGAGATGCTCAGTGGGAAGCCTTTGTTCCCTGGTAAAGATTGTAAGTGGAGGAATCATGATGGCACCACAGTCGTAATGCCATTTTGTCATACAAATATTTGCTGGTCCGAATGCACTAACACAAGATCCTTCGTCATCACAGACCACCACCAGCTGACCCTCATCCTGGATGTACTCGGCACGCCCACGATGGAAGATTACTACGGTATCAAATCAAGACGTGCGAGGGAATACATCCGATCGCTGCCTTTCAAGAAGAAAGTGCCGTTCAGGACTCTATTTCCCAAGACTTCTGACTTGGCGCTGGACCTTTTGGAGAAGCTTCTAGCGTTCAATCCCGTGAAGCGCATCACTGTTAAGGAAGCGTTGAAGCACCCGTACCTCGAGCCCTACCATGACCCGGAGGACGAACCCACCGCGCCCCCAATCCCCGAGGAGTTCTTCGATTTCGACAAGCATAAAGACAATTTAAGCAAGGAACAACTGAAACAGCTCATTTACGAAGAGATCATGAGGTAGAAATGTTTTTCTTCTGCCATTTTTATAACTTTCTGGATCTATGGGAAAGAATGAAGTTTTTTTTTTTTCTTTTTTTTTTCGTAATTTACAGATGATGAAGGTAAACCTTGACGAAGCAGGGCTGACGATCCTGGCCATAAAGATCGTATGAAAGCTGCAATCTGTATCGAATGCCAGATTCGCGTGGGAGGAGGCCAAGATAGCAAGAGCATAACACGATTCAATGAATAGAAGCACAATAGTGAGCATGAGCACCGGTGTACGTGGAACAGATTGTTCGCCCCTTATCAAAAAGTTAAGTGCTCTTAAATCAATCGTGCATTTAATGCTTTGTCAGGTTCGTGACAAGGAATTCGCTCTTTGCAAATAAAGGTACCAGCAGCCAAGCAATGACACTACTCTGTACAAAAACTTGACAGTCGTCATTTTGCCGATAACGAATGCCTTGGACACTGCTGTACGTTCCTCGGCTCTCCGAGATCTGAGTATAGTGACCATAGTGCATCTGTGGTCAACAAACGAAGTGCCGGGCGAACATAGCCATGCGATGGTCAGCGACACTTCGAGTGATATGACGTTCAGATTGAGACTTTATAAAATATCTCCAGCATAGTTTACGTCAACAATCACTCTTTAAACAGGCTCATCCGCTGCACAAGGAATTCGGAGCGTAAGCACAGCATGGTCATTCGTAAAGAAACTTAGGCTCAAAACCCCCGCTTCACTCAGCTCAACTTGAATAAGGTCATCCCAGACACTCGCGCGTAATGAATACCCAAATACTCAATGATGAAAGATTGTAAAATTCCTCTTGTGTTCTTCTCGTCACATAATTGAATTTGCCAACCCATGCCTCCCCAAATCTCTTTGAAATATTCATGACCATGTTCATTTTCTTCTGGTATAGAAAGGGCACAGAGGGACGGGGTGCTGCCCCACCTAATCCACCCCACTCCCTGAGCTCATATGCGAGTGACCTGGCGGCTTGAACCTGCCACATGCCTACTTGCCAATCGGCGTATGTCATCCCACTTCGAATCTGCCGTGGCACGACTCAAATCGCTAACCTTTGGGGATGTTTC
The DNA here is from genome assembly GCA_000222875.2 of Periglandula ipomoeae IasaF13. Lineage (NCBI taxonomy): Eukaryota > Fungi > Ascomycota > Sordariomycetes > Hypocreales > Clavicipitaceae > Periglandula > Periglandula ipomoeae. Next base: position 6,913 of record AFRD01000283.1, read on the forward strand.
ATTATAAAAGCATGATTATACCGGCTTTCTGGTGAAAGCGCTCTTGTTGTGAGACGTTATTTAAGGACCAAAGAACTCCAGGTCCTTCAGGCAACTGCGCGCTCTCCTCGAACCAAATCACTATTGCGTTCCGGACCCTTGCCTGGAGCGTGACGGCATGATTTTCCCCAACATATGTTCAGTCCCTGCCAAACACTTCGATGATTCCGACTGCGATTGTCTACGCACATAGAACGTCGCCTCACCAAGGCTCAGCATACTCAATCCTACCTATACTTTAACATTCCTGCCAGGTGCCAGCCTCATTGCATCAAGACGAAAACTGGGCAGCATGTGGACCGGGCTGATACGGCGTTTTTCGACCGAAGACACTCAGGTGGACAGCGAACATGATCACGGCGGCGACGAAGATAAGGATGGCGTGAACGGAGTTTTCACGCCTGCCGGGCGACGCACTGCGACTGCCAGCCCGTTCCGACCGCCGCCTCTTGAGCCCTTGGTTCTTCATGGGTATCGCGAAAGTACACCTGGTTCGTCCAGAATTCTGACCGCAGCTATCGCCGAGGAGATCCGAGCTATGATCCCAGAAAGACTCTGTATAGCGGAAGACTGGCGTTTGATATACAGTCTCGAGCAGGATGGAGCCAGTTTATCCACTCTATACCAAAAGTGTCGATCTTTTGAAGGTCGTAGAGTCGGCTTTGTGCTCGTCGTCAAAGACCAAGAGGGAGGGGTAAGTGCAATCTTCTTTCTTCTTTGAAATTATTCCCAAGCGCTTTGTTCCTTTAACCCACATTGTCTCCGGACAAGATTGTGCTTCTTTCAGGACCAGGGCTGACAGGCGCGCTGTGCTGGGCGAATGCCTGCAGACATTCGGTGCATATCTGTCCGAGTATCCGCGTCCTGCACCGTCTTATTTCGGCAATGGAGAGTGTTTCCTGTGGAGAGCTTCGACACTTGCCTCCCTGACGTTGCCGCCCTCTGCAGATACTACACACCTCACACGCAGTACGACTTTGGCGACCGAGCCTCCCTCCGAAGGTGGTACCGCAACTCCTCTAGAGTCTATACGGTTTAAAGCATTCCCTTACAGCGGCTTGAATGACTGCTACATAAATTGTGAAACTGGATTCCTCTCGGTCGGATCGGGCGGAGGCCACTATGGTCTTTGGCTTGACAACTCCTTAGACATTGGGCACAGCTCACAATGCGATACGTTCGGTAACGAGCCTCTCAGTGATGCAGGGGAGAAATTCAATGTGTGGGGAGTTGAGATTTGGGTGCTGGGGTCCTGAGAGCCGGCCAATCCCATACTCGTTGATTCAACAACTCTCAACTCAGAATGAGATCCCTCTCCACTTCAGTGTCGGTTGATAGGTTAAGATCAAGAGCCTATCGGTCAGCGGAAGATATTGTACAACCTTTCAATCAGTCCTCGCAAGACTTGAGTGAATACGAATACCGCCTAAATATGTATACAATACATGCAAAGACGTTGCACTGGTATTTGGAGCTGCACGTGAATGTCAAAAGCCCGATCTTTTGCAGTGTTCACCCCCCCCTTATGACTTTTCATAAATCGCGGCTTGAAACTCTCCGCCGTCTTTTTGTAGATATGAAATTGGTAGCAGCGGTGCGGCATCTTCGCCCGATGTCTATTTCATGCCATTCTCACAAGCCCGGTGCCGAGACCTCTGGCAAATATTCGCAGTACATATAACAGCAGCGTGAGGCTATAGATAGATCTAAGTGTTATTTTTCACAATGTTTCAATAGATCAAAATGCATCGACTCCGCTCTTCACATGACCGAATGTATCTCTTTCGTTCTCCTTCTTTTGCTCGATAGTTACGTTGATACATGCGTCTCAAACATCATTTTTGGACGAAAAGTTGATTATGCCTTTGACAACCCCTTCCGGGCTCGGTACTTCGGCACAAACATCAGGCTCGAAGTTGAACTCGTTGACCAGGTGAGCTCTTGTGGTGGGGCCTATTGTAGCAACATATGTCTTTCCGTCTCTTCCTTGCAAATTGATATCGCCTGAATCTGCGTCAAGTATGCTGAGGCCCTGCAGCATGCTGTCGCAACCCGTGGGAGAAAACACGACAACCCAGCGTTCCCGTTCGTGGCTGGTCTCTGCAAGTAATTTCTTGAAGTCAAGTGGAAACGATTCCATCACACCCGTTTCGTACACGACATTTTCATCAACCTGGATTCTCCTGTTGCTTGCCAAGTCAGGGCTCATCAGCGTGCGCGGTATGATGTCCCGGCGCTGCTCGCCAACAAGAAAGAGAAGCGATGGAAGAGTTTCGCGATCGGAATACCATTTGTGATAGTGTTCTAAGATGTGATTTGCTAACGCATCGCCATTACCTGTATGTTCGCCAAAGATCTGCAATGGTGGTTCCTGATGAATGGCTCGCAGCGCCCGTGTAGTGGCAGGGCCGACACTGTAAACTGGGATTTTCTGAAGATACGACCAGTCGGCATCAAGGCCTAAGTCGAGGTACTCTTGTCAGTTTCAAGGCATCATTCGTTCGAATTATTCTGAACGCGCTGGGCTGTTTCATCAGAAGCGCCTTCAATGTAAAACGAGCAGGATGAGAGGGATGCTGCGCGTGCAACATACCTTTGCTATCTTGGACCACTTGCGAGAATGCCTCAACGGCTCTTTGCGAGGTGAATATTATTCCTCCGTACTTTGAGCCATGACGATGGCTGATCTGCTGGTTCACAAGTAAAGACTGCAATCTCTTGACTCCTTCATCATTGACATGGTGTTGAAGCACAGGAACGAAATAAGGCTCAAATCGGTCGTGATTGGTGCCTTCTGAGGATCTAAATGATGTGAGGGCCTCCTCATAAGCATCAGTAGGGGTTGATTTAGTTTTGAGCAGTATGACGGGCACTTTTCCGATCCCAACCAGGTCGGCCACCATGGTTGTGTAGAGACTCGCGCGATCACAACAAACAAGCAATAACAGCAGTCTGTCAAATCTCCTCTCCTTCTCTAGTCATTGGACTACAGTCGGAGTTGATGGTTGTTTTTTTAAAAAAAAAAATTTTGTGCTCGATCGGGTGTCCAAATATTGAGACCTATGTTGAATATGGTGGTGAGGAGCGACAACTGCCTTATCGATAACAAACAAACCTAAACACCGCATTCGCACCTGAGGTGGCAACCATCCACGGCTGGCTTGACAGTTCCGGCCACGGGCAAGGGTCTGCACCACTTCTTTGGACAACCAAGCTGACAAATCTTGCGTTAAAGAAAGGTCCCAGACTTGATTTCGCGACATCCTAACCAACTAGTGACAGATCTGAGCATTGTCGGACAACACGTCTCACCATGGCTAATGACGAACAGCCCAGTGAGCCTGTTCCAGCAACTTTGACAAATACCAGAGACAATGACCAAACTGAAAAACTTCCAAAGGGCGTCGTGATAGGCAAGGATGACAAGCCGTAAGTCCTTGTTTTCCTTGCCGTTGCTCATGGCGAGTTGCAGCCCAAACGGTTCTGATACAAGATTTTGCATAGATGTCGAAGCTGCACATCATTCGCCGCGTGGAGGGCCATGACGAAGGAAAAAACGAGGCAAGACAGTGCGGCTAATAGCGCTCACACATCAGCCACAGCTATGGCAGACTCAGTTGCATCTCGTGATGATTGCCCTCCAGACGTTGAAACACTTGGGCGAGGCACCTGGACCCTTCTTCACTCCATAGCAGCCACGTACCCAGAAGTTCCATCAAAGTCACAACAATCCGATCTCTTGAGCTTCGTCAAACTCTTCTCCAAGCTCTATCCATGCTGGGTATGTGCGGAGGATTTCCAAACCTACCTGGGCAAAGAGGTTCCTCGAGTTCAGAGTCGTGACGAGTTTGGCAAATGGTTATGTGGTGCTCACAACGAAGTCAATCGGAAACTAGGCAAACCGCAGTTTGACTGTTCGCGGTGGCAAGAGCGCTGGCGCACAGGGTGGAAGGATGGGCGGTGCGATTGATATCAGTCACAGGTACTGTGCCTTGGCATTGGACAATTTTCTGTTCCCTATCCTCCTTCGAGCTGCCACTGATGATCATCGACTGTCTAGCCTGCATCTAGTGCCCACAATCCATGGGCATGTGGTGTGGGATTCGAGACACGGAAGTGGCTTTTCAGATGGTTCGACTTAAGGTCAACATCGCGGGCTTGCGTCCGACAGTGGAATGCCGGCTTGTATGATATGAAACTATGTACGATGGGCCGATGAGCGGGCTCGAATTGGTGTACTATCTGGTGTGATTTCTCCCCCTCTCAATAACATCTGTATACTTAGACTATATGAGTCAATGGCGGAATAATCACAATTGCCGCAATCCACATCTATCATCAGATTGATTCGTGTTCTTCTCACCTGTCTTTTTTTTTTTAACATCTCACGCGAGGTCTTCTGATAACGTGGCTGCGTCGTTAGTCGAGGTTGTGCATGATAATGGGATGCTTCTGCCGGGATTTCCGGTAGCTCTGGTGGGGCTTCCACGCATTCCGCACCATCCATTACATCACTTTGACAAAGGATGAGAGACCAGAAGCAGTCCATGTCCGTCTTCGGACAGTTGGTGGGCATAATTCACGTTGTTGAAATGGGGGAAAACCTTGATTCTGCTCACTTTTAATAGTACATCTATTTTCTCGTCTTCGTCCATGGTGGGAACTGATTTTCTCGCCCTTGTATCAATTGCGCTTTGGCTCCAAATTATCAACTATACATGATCCGCGCCGCAGTGTTCCTGAGAGATAATGTATATCTTCATCTCGTAGTCTACTCTAAGCCCTGATGCTAACTTCGATCTCGGCAGAACCTCACAATCACATCGCCTTTTAATTCGCAGCCATCCTCAGTATTCCTTGGCCGGACCAGTGGTGGCCACTTTCTTCAATAATGACAGACCTACGAGTACAGAGCTTGAAGCAGCCAATTGATATCTCCGAGTACCTATTTAAAAGATTGCATGAAATTGGCGTTCGCTCAGTTCATGGCGTGCCGGGAGATTACAATCTGGTCGCACTTGACTATATCGGCAAGTCCGGACTCAAATGGGTCGGTAGCGTAAACGAGCTCAATGCTGGTGAGTTTTAAACCATGATGTTGCAACTCATCTCACTACCTTACCGACAATGATCACTTTTACGACGTTCAGTGGCCCAGACTGACCGTCTTGTTATCCAGCATACGCGGCTGATGGATACGCTCGAGTGAACAAGATAGCTGCTCTGATAACAACTTTCGGCGTAGGAGAACTTTCGGCCATTAATGGTGTCGCAGGAGCCTTTTCAGAGCATATTCCCGTGGTCCATATTGTTGGCTACCCTTCTACCATCTCCCAGAGAAACGGCATGTTACTACATCATACTCTCGGAAATGGTGACTTTAATGTGTTCGCCAACATGAGCTCCCAAATCTCATGCGATGTTGCCAAGCTGAACAATCCATCAGAAATCGCGGATCAAATAGATCATGCACTTCGTCAGTGTTGGGTCAACTCTCGTCCCGTGTATATCACACTACCAACAGATATGGCGCAGGCGAAAGTGGAAGGTGCCCGGCTAAGCAAGCCAATTGACCTCTCCGAGCCGTCAAATGATGCAGAGAAAGAGGACTACGTTGTCGATGTCATCTTGAAGTACCTCACGTCTGCAAAGAATCCTATGCTTCTCGTTGATGCGTGTGCTATCCGTCATCGTGTCCTCTCCGAGATACACGACCTGATCGACAAGACCGGCTTGCCTGTCTTTGTAACGCCAATGGGCAAGAGTACAATCAACGAGTCTCACAAGAATTTCGGTGGAGTTTATGCTGGCGAAGGCTCACATCCATTGAAGGTCAAAGATATTGTAGAAGCATCAGATCTCATTATTACGATCGGCGCTCTCAAGGTATGTTTTGATGCTCACAGCATCCCGTTATCCCAGACTGTCGGCTAATTTGGGCTTCAGAGTGACTTCAACACCGCCGGGTTTTCCTACAGAACTTCGCAGTTGCAAAGCATTGACCTCCACAGCGACCATTGTGTAGTAAGATATTCTACGTATCCTGGTGTCAGGATGAAAGGTGTCCTGCAAAACTTAGTCAAGAAAGTCGAGCCAAAGCAACTCAATATACAGCAAACCCCAGTTGTGCGAAACGAAATCAAGGAGAACCGCGACGATTCGCCAACAATCACTCAAGCATGGTTCTGGCCACGAGTAGGCGAGTTTCTTCAGGAAAACGATATCATAGTGACGGAAACGGGAACTGCCAACTTTGGCATCTGGGATACCAAGTTTCCGAAAGGGGTTACTGCACTTAGTCAAGTTCTATGGGGGAGCATTGGATGGTCGGTCGGTGCATGCCAGGGTGCAGCCCTTGCCGCAAAGGATAGTAACAGCAACCGAAGGACAATCCTCTTTGTAGGAGACGGCTCTTTTCAGCTGACGGCGCAAGAAGTTAGCACCATGATTCGTCACAAGCTGAACCCAATCATGTGAGGATGCCTTCGCTTACCGTCTTTAATTCTTGCGCTCTTGCTTCTTCGTTTCCAGCACTCCCGTCGCTTTTTCTCTCCCTCATTTCCTTTTCTTTCCCTGGACCGGTTATCTTTGAATCGGAGAGCTGACTCATTATCATAGTTTTGTTATTTGTAACGAAGGCTTTACCATTGAACGGTTTATCCATGGAATGGATGCTTCATACAACGATATTGTCACATGGGATAACAAAGGCCTTGTCGATGTTTTCGGAGGCAAGGGACTAGCACGGAAATATTCTATCAAGTCAAAGGATGAGCTGAATGCATTATTCGCGGACACTGACTTCAAAGCCGCGAAAGAAATGCAATTCGTGGAACTTCATATGCCTAAAAAGGACGCTCCAAGAGCTCTTGTCATGACAGCAGAAGCCAGCGCAAAGACAAACTCCAAAACTGAATAGTCGATATGACGTATAAGTTAGATTCCATAGAAGATCGTAGTGACTTTCTCACAATAAGAAGCGGCAGAACCCCCCCACAAATCGGTTGTCAATGTGTGGAACAAGATATTTGACATGCCACAATCAAGGGTTCCAGAAGAATAATGCTACGGTATGCACGTAAATATAGAAGAGAAAGCAAAATCCGAAGAAAAAATGTGAGAAAGTGAGAATAAAGACAATCAGCTAGAAGGGGAATATGGTTACCTTTCAGGCATGGAGCGAAACTTCTATAGGGTAGGTAACGCTCACCTGCCTGATCACATTTAGCCCCAGAAAAACTTTCTACACTTCATGGGGTAGAGAGACGCGAGGCAGCGTTGGAAATACCATCGAAAAACAGGCCTGAAGGGTCACTATTCTCTAGTAAGATTGCTTCCTCAAGCCTAGAAGGATACTATGTGTGGCTTCGGACTTTACGCAAAGATTTTCATTTGCTCATTCGTTAATCAGGACATGGCCGAAACGTCACAAAAACGCAAGGGAGATCCATCGGAGTCACAAGGTGGAACAGCCTATAAGAAAAGTAAAGTATGCATAAAAAATACGTACGATTGTGACTTTACAGAAGACTCGAAATGCTGATCACTTTAAAACTTCAACGGAACAGAGAGGTAGTGCTGGAAAATGGAAGACTCCGCATCACAAGGTCAAAATGAATGAGAAGGTTGAGCTTGGAACCACATTTCACGTCGGCGACCAGGGCATTTGGGTCACATTCGCGAGAGGCATGAGAGACAAAGCTATACGGGAGTTCAAGACGCTGTGCGAAGAGGTAAGAAGTCCCCAGCTTACGTGCATATTACGAGCATGATTATCTCTGCGTTTTTTTTTCTTGTGCATTCTGTCTTCTTCTACAATTACTGGCTCTTCGAATATCTTTCCGTTGCCTGGTTTATGACTTGAGTGCGTACGTCGAACTGGAACGGATATTCGGAGAAATTTATCGACTAAGGAAATGTCTGACTCTTCTGCCTCTTTGTTTAGTACGGCAAGAACCTATACGGCATTGAAGCGTCAACGAAAGAGCCTGAAGCCACTGACGGGGAAGTGGGCGATGATATAGAAGCATCCATTGAAGCAGAATTAAAAAGCATGAAGTCTGAGGAGAAGGTGCGATCCAGACAGGTTTTCACGCCTGTTTCTACAGGCATCGAATGTTTGTTCTTTATGAAAACATTAGAGCCCGTTGAACCTGGTACTCTAGTCCAGGAGATTTGTGAAGACGCGCAAGCATGCGCGGACCCCAGAAGCCGGAAATGCAAGTACATCAACAGGTTGACGCCAGTCTTTGATACGGAGAGGGCTACGGAAAATGGGATCGCCAAAGTAGCCCGCGCGGTGCTATCACGTACTTTCAACCTCAAGGATGAGCCAGCGGACGACCTGGAGCAAGCTCCTGAAACCGCCAGATCTAGCGACACTTCCCCGGCGTATACCGTAAGTTGAGTGCCTCGTTCATATCCACGTTCGATCCTTCTAATTTCCCTCAGTATGCCATTCGTCACAATATTCGCAACCACACCACATTCAAGTCAGATGAGGTCATCACCAAAATTGCAGGCCTCATCGATGGCAGGCACAAAGTCAATTTGAACAACCCAGACAAGGTGATTTTGGTGGAGATTTTTCAGGTGAGTATCTATATCCTGCCGTTGTTCGTCCCTTGACCAGTGTCGAGGCTGACGGAATAAAAGTTGTTTTGCGGTATCTCTGTAGTAGATGGCAAGGAATGGACCACATTGAAGCGGTACAATCTGAGCGCTCTCTACGACTTCACCATACCGAAGGCTGCAGACTAGTGGCTAAACCATCTGACTATGTGTCTGCGTTTCCGGAACACATCCCATATGTCAAGACAGCGAGCTTGTCAGCGTGGTTAGTCGTTTGCAAAGCGTCGGTGGATTAGAAATCTGGCTGATGATGCGCTCGGTCATTATGCGGCATACTTTCAATTCTCTATCACTTGTACAGGACATTATGTGACCGATCATACCAAGAGTAATAAAAGAATCACAAAACTGCAGCGCAACGAACGCAAGAGACTATTGTGGGTTGGCGTCAACTTATTGCTATCTTCAGACTTCTAATTACCAGCATTTTGTGTCTGTCTCCGTGAGTGCAAGTGTCTATGTAGACATCTTACTGCGAAACGCAATAGATTAGGTTGACAAGCATATGTACACGTCATTGTCTATGGACCAATGTAAGCCACTTTTACATGCCCGTTGAATTGCAGAGGCTCAAACCCTTCAGAAAAGCTTATCCTGAACTTTTTATTCAAAGTTTCCAGAGGCTAATAGGTCTATCACAGCCGAAATTCCTCAGCGTGAACGTGAACAGCGGAAGTAGCCGATGTCTCGCTCACCGCAGCTAATTATTATTGAATGGACTGCCTTGAGAAACCGGCGAGCAGTAGGATCTATGCCATATTCGTCTATCTGCATCACTTTCTGGTCAGGAGTGGGACCAGCCCTCCCGTTACTATTTCCGCAACAGACTCATCTATCCGGTATACCGCAGCGCCAATACTGAATTCTAGTCAAAGAAAGGCTTTGGGTCATTGACGTAGCTGATGCGCAAGTGGAAAGCTTTTTGGTATCGGTTCGGGCAGCACGAGTTTCGGCTTTCAGAAACATTGCACCCAGTCAACCAGCAATGGACGGGCACGACTGAGTCTGGTACCAAAGAAAACCTTAGGCGGCCCCATGTTGCAAATTGTAACTTTTGAGAGGGTTTGTTCGCTATTTTAGGCCAACAACAGCTCGTAGCGAACGCCATTTTATGTTATACTAGTTTCTTGCGTGGATGTCGATTCGGTGTCAGGAGATCGAGGGCCGGGGGCTGGGGGAACAACCACCAACATCCTGGCTTAGGCTTAGAACTACTTCGCGGCATAGCATCTTGAGACTACGCTATAAGAGGATATAAGAAGGTTGACACTCAGGATTACGTCCACACGACATCGTATTGAGCGCTGTAGACGATCTTGGCAACCGATACCGACCTGGATTGTTTTCCCACCCCGCTCCGTAATATTTGGGCGTCGTGATGATTCCTTTCTTCCACGTTTTACCTAATATCAGTACGGTTGGGCTTCAATGTCTGATATTACGGTTCATTGCGCTATTCACTGACCTGGGAAACATGACCCATTCGGTCCACCCGTTATGTCAAGCTCCAGTCACAACCTCTCTTTCTGTAAAAGTATATGCGAGACAACACCTGTAGCGCGGATGCAATGCAAAGAGGCTAGTCTCACCCTTTCCTGTCTCGCTCAAGTGGCTGCATCTCATAAGAAGCTAGTCCTTTACAGATAGAATTGATCTCCCGAAAAGGCGGGTGACTGAATCTATGCTAGACTAAGCCCATCTAGGGCTTTCCTCTACAACATCTGTCTATATGTCCTCAATTTACTGATTGACCCATCATTTTAGCTTCGCTATCGGTGCCTCATCGGATTGAGTTGCGGTCAGTGAGCTGAGGCAATGGTTTGATGAAACCACTGCAGATCGTGAGGCACAGATTCTCGCCCAAAAATCTGTCCCAAGGGTTGAATTTTCCACGCCTACTCGCTCTGGGCTTGCCGACAATCATCAGACAAGGCCGTATGGATTTCCCGGATGGAATTGAGCATATTCTGATGAGCCGGGTCCATGGAACAAGACTATCGTCTCTTGACGGGACACTGTCAGAGCAGCAACGAAAAAGGGTCAACTTCCAGATAGGACAGTTGATCCATGGGATATCAACGCACAAATCACCTTGCAGCCGGTTTGGCTTGGTAACAGCAATATCAGAACCTGATTGTCGTTCTAGTGGTGTGACTTTACGTGGCAGGACAAGCACGCATGCTCATAACGCCGCATACCGGTCTTGGTCTGAGGCGTTTCTCTCACTACTCGAATCAATCTCGAGAGCTGCTGAGGACTTTAACAGAGTTGTCCAGTACGAAAAAATCAGACGCAACGCTGAACGGTTTAAACACATTCTAGACAATGTGACTGTGCCCCAGCTGGATGTAATGGATATAGGCCAAGACTTCAATACTCTTGTCGCGTCGGCTGATGTCCACGAAGAGTGCGAAAAGTAGCATCCTCTAGGAAAAGACATGCACAACGTCTCAACCTCCGCGACGATTCATTCTTCTGAGTCATTCTTCATTGCAGTTGATTATACTGATGCGCCGCGTCAAGTTGAAGGTGATAGAAGGACAAACGCACCGAATTCTTGCAGTGTCCTGGAGGTGGTTGGCTTACGAGACTGGCATAACAGCATATTCGGTGACCCAGTCATCACCGCAGTGCTAAGTCAAAGCGGCAATGTCGATGTTTGGAACGGGTTGCTCTATCAAGGTAAATCTTCGATTTCGTCGGCAAATTTAGAAAGAGCTTCTTTCCAAGGTCTGGGTCGTATTTCGCTGTATGAATGCTATCATGCACTGGTTGCACTATTCACAGAATATTATCGTTTAGGCCTTGACAGTGATGACCGAGAGTTACAAGCCCGGAGAAAACTGCTTCAAGCGTTGGAAAAGCTGGACAAAATGGGCACCTGAATGGATTCTCGACGCTTGGAGCCTAGTTTATCACTCCCACCCGCAAAAATAAGACGATTGGCCTAAATGACGGGAAACAGAGGCTCATTTGAGGCTCGCAAGAGCCACAAACTAGTATCAATATATAACATGACAAAGCTGAGCGACAAGAAGAAGAAGAAGGGGTAGACAACATCCAGTCATTGATCCCCCTCATCCCGTGGCAGCGTGAATCCCATCATGCCCAAAAGATTACTAGCTGGCCCAGCCGTCCCTGCTTGGCTCTTGAAGCTCTCCAAGAGATTTTGAGCCAACTGATAGTCGATGTTGACGATCTCATCTTCAACTCCTGTTGTAGGATCGGATCTGGATTGACTTGATTCATTGTCAATCTGTGATAAGCCAGGGTCTACAGTCTGTCTATCATTGCCAGTCCCTATATTCAGAACTCCATGTTGTTTCAATTCCGCTTCAAACTGGGTAGCCAGACGTAATGCTTCATTTGAGTCGGCGTCATTGACATTCAATGTTGTCGAAAAGCTGTCGGCAGACCGTTGAGTCATATCTTTCGCCGGTTCTGCGCTACGCCGATGAGGATCCATGACAGATCTCATCATTTGCGCAAAGGCTTCTTCGTTTACGCTGACAGTATCGTCTTCAGAGCAGTGACCTTCGGAACTGTCAGATGCATCTCCCATGTCGTCATCATCGACGTCGTCGTCCGTCCCGTCGAATGTGACACCATCCACGCCTGCTTTTTCATCAAGAAGAAATGCTTCAAAGCGAGAGACAATTTTTCTCAAGTCTACTTGACTGTGCATGTCACCGAGACTGGAAGATTGTTCATTTAGTCGCTGAGGTTGCCTTCCCTCGAGCTCGAGCTCCAAATCCGAGAAATCTACCTCTAACCAACGATCGTCATCGTTGCGAGTGTGATTTGGCCAAGCCTGCATGTTCTCATCAGTAGGCAATGCGTCAGCGCCATCTTCTGTGAGGTCCTGCAGTATAATATCGAGTTCACGAACGACGCGATGCTTGCTTTTGTTCGCAACTCTGGCGAGCATTTCGTATCCGACAGTGATCTTCATACCCAAGTCAGCTTGTGAAGAATTGACATCAGAAGAGGAAACCTGATCCTCCGAACGCTTCGGGAAAAGGTACTGCCATCTGGGAGGAGGGTCAAATCTTTGAGACCTGAGTTGAGCGAACAGCACCTTGCTGAATCGAGCACTGGTCGTGACCAAGTCATCTGGAGGAAACACCAATGGGAAAGTATCCGACATGATGGGCTGCATTGAAACAGCGTCTCGGAGATAAAACATCTCCACTGCCATTGCAATGGATTTTGGTAGCGTATGTAGAACATACGCCAGCTTTCTTGGGATGGTGACCAGAGAATGATGCGTAGAGGACTCCGCGAACTCCGGATATTTCTGAATTCGGTAAAAGGCTTCTGTTTCCACCGAACGAGAATAGAACAGGGCATTGGTTTTATTTTTTAGGAAACCAACAGCATCGCGCAGGCTGGTTTTCCTGAGGCTCCTCTCCTTCTCGTTGTGATCTTCCCGCATCGTGGGAATAATGTATAATTTTGAAGCATGCAACCACACACGATTCTCATCTATTTCAGGGTTAATCCAGCCTGGCAATTCATTTGCCGCCTCGATGAGCAGAAACTCGCCATCAGAATCTGCTATGCGAACCCAAAGGCTAGGGAAGGATTTGGTTAACTCGCGCAGCATATAGACAATGAGCCACTCATCTTCGATCGCATCCCCGTAGTCTGTTATACCGTAGAGAAAAATGAGGCCTGTCGTAGGATGACCGAAATTGAGTCAGCCCTTGACCAAGGCAGCGGAGTCAGGATCTCTGGATTCGTACGCACCATTGCTTATTTTAAGTTCAACGGAGAAGTCATCTCTTTGCCAGATGTAATTCTTTGTCAGATCTTGACATAGTTTGGTTGCAGCTTTTCGAAGTGCTTCGAGAGACTTGATGTGCGTCTCCCTATCTAAACTTTGATCGATGATGAAAAGAAAGTACTCGACAGAATTCTCTGCCGTCTTACCACGACCAAGGACCAAGTTAGAATCCGCAGCGTCTTCGCGTTCCATGATGTTGCGATATGCCTTGGAAAGAAGCAGTAGGCCAGACGGGATGGTAAAACCAATAGAGTTTAGGATGAGCTCAGGATGTCATCTACGTTGGCTTCAACTTCGATCTGACAGCTATCGTTGCCACTCGAGGCGATACAGCGCCCATCATGAGGCCGTCCAATGAACTGTGTCGTGATTGGCAGATTATATCGAAATGCCTAGCCCATTATAATATTCTGAGTTCATGGACAATTTCTTCTAGAATGGTACCAGGTAGGCTGCTGGTGGGTATTCCAATCATGACTATGTGGGGCTTCCATGTACTCGCGTAGCCTCCATCGCTTTCCAGGCAGCACTGCATGTCACGGCGCGCTAGGCCCCGCGATTGACGCGTCTCACCGGACAGCAAAACCATTATCGAATCACGAGGCTATCTGTGCAACGGCACTTCGCATCTTCCAGACCCTATATATCATCTATGATGGGTGCCGGCATCACAGGCATCCCAGATTAGACCTGTCAACAGTTCGGTCCATGAACTTTCACTCCTGAATGCAATGGCGCCGTACAAACGCACAAGAAAGATCTCAGATGCCGAGGACCAGCAGGATGCTCTACCTGGACGAGGATCAAGCCAGCATGTGGCGGAGGAAACGCAGGCAGTAAGAGGCATGTCATCTCTTCAATACGTGAGCTAATCGATACTACCCCAGAGGAAGCGGACAAGACTTTCGAATGATGACTTGCCAACCCCAGCTCGTCATAGATCGGTGACTTACGATGCTCAATCGGGCTCTGAGGAAGAAGTCGAGGACAACACAGACGGGATATCCTCACCTCAGACACAATATGAAATCATGAGAGACGCAGGCTTCAAGCATCTGCACAATACAGATAAGGATGACCTCGAGGCAACGCAGAAACTCAGGCATCGGCCGACAACGGTAGGTGACAACATGGCCGCTGAGGGTGGAATCATAGAGAGCATCACTTGTTACAATTTCATGTGCCACGAGAGACTACATGTGGAACTTGGCCCTCTGATCAACTTTATCGTCGGAGAAAACGGCAGTGGAAAGAGTGCCGTCCTGACGGCATTGACATTGTGCTTGGGAGGCAAAGCAAGCGATACCAACAGAGGTGGCAGCTTGAAGTCGTTTGTAAAAGAAGGACAAGACCATGGAAGCCTTGTTGTGAAAATCAAAAACGCTGGCTCCGATGCTTACCAACCCGATGTGTATGGAGCTTCAATTCTTGTTGAACGACACTTCTCCAAGTCCGGCAGCAGCGGATTTAAGATAAAGAACGAGCATGGCCGCATCATATCAACCAAGAAGCAAGAAGTGGACGAAATTTCAGAATGGTATGCCCTTCAGATGGGAAACCCTTTGATGGTGCTCTCTCAAGATAATGCCCGTCAATTCCTCAACTCAGCTACCCCGGCTCAGAAATATAAATATTTTGTGTCCGGCGTGCAGTTGGAGCAACTCGATAACGACTACAAAATGTCTCAAGATACCTTGGACAAGACGCTCATCATACAGGAAGAGCTCGAAGGAAGAACAGATATTATCAAGAAGGAAATGGAAAACTCACAAAGACTTGCCGAGACCGTCAACAAGAACAGTAGCCTTCGAGAAAAAGTCCGACACTATCGAAATCAGCTGGTCTGGTCACAGGTTGTGGAGCAGGAACAAGCTCTGGAGAAGCAGAGTGCAGAGCTTGAGGTTCGGAAGCAACGAATCCGTGAGCTTGAAGGCAAATGCGCTGAAATGTCCCGTGCGTTGGACGAAGTTCAGGAAAAAATGATCCGCTCAAAAACCAACAGGGAGGCCCTGAACGACGAGTTTGGGGCCATTGAGGAATCTATCTTAACCGCCGAGGGCCTTTGGAATTCGGCAAAGAAAGACTTAACTGATTTACAACGCGAAGAACGAGATGCGCATGCCCGATTGCGAACAGCAAAGAGCGATATAGAAACATACGAGGCCAAAATAAAGGAAGAATCGAGCAGACTTAACGACGCCACCGGTTCTGCTCGAACTGAAAAAGTGTCAGAACAGGAAAAAGCACAGGCCAGACAGGCTGATTTGGAGCGTCAGATTGAGACATGTCGGACACAGCTAGCAACTTTCTTAACTAGAGTAGGGGAGGCAGAAGCATTGGTCGAAGAACAACAGAAGGCCAGGGATCGCAAGCGAAAAGATGTTCTTCAGCTCGAGCAAGCAGTGAGGGAGCTTGAAAAGAGCACAGGTTCTGTGTATGATGGGTTTGACTCAGAGATTCCACAGCTGGTTAGGCATATCGCCAACGACTCGGGTTTTGATAGCAAACCCTTAGGGCCGCTAGGCGTCCATATCAGACTTTTGAAACCTGAATGGTCTGGGATTCTGGAGAAGACGCTTGGAGAAGCTTTGAATGCATTCGTCGTGAGGAGCAAAAGAGACCAAACCCGCCTATCAGGGCTCATTCGCCAGTCTGGGTTGAAAAAAGCTCCTCCTGTGTACATCGCCTACGGCGGACGCATCGAGACTGGGAACCAAGAGCCAGCTGAGGAATTCGATACAATTCTATGCATTTTAGAGTTTGACGACGACTTGGTCCGGTCACAACTAATCATCAACAACCAGATCGAGAAGGTGATCCTCATTAAAGATAGAGTGGAAGCTGAAAGAATCATGATCGACAACGGCCCGCCTCGTAATGCAGCGGCCTGCATTTGTTTCCATGACGGTAAAGGGAAACGCGGCCATGGACTACGAATGACAAATCGAGCTGGCACAATTGGCACAAGCCCTGTAATACCCTCCACGGCACGGCCACGAATACGATCAGATGCAGCTGGGCAATTAGCTCTGCAAAAGGACAACCTAAAACATGTCGGTTTGGAGCTTAGGGAGGTAATCGCAGAGGAGAGACAGGCACAGCAAACTCTGCAGAGGGCTAAATCCGAGCTGGAGGCACACAAAAGGCGTATCGCAAATCTTGAAAATGATCTTCGCAGAACACTCGCTGACATAGAAAAAATCTCCGAAGACTTGGACAGCTTTGAGGGTGTTGATGCGCGTCTGGATTCCCTCCAATTCGAACTTGGAAGAAAGCGTGCAGAGGAGAATCAATTAGGCCTCCAGTACGGCAATATGAAGCTTGAGAAGCGAGCGCTCAGTGACAAAGGTGAAGAAGCAAAGAAGAAGCTAGATGCTGCAAGGGATGACCAAAAGGATTTGGAGAATCGTATCAGCAAAGCAGAGTCGAAGATTCATACATATGAATCTATGAGACGAATCGCCCTCGCCAACAGAAACCAGGCGTTCGAGAGGGTGGACTTGGAAAAATCCGCACTTCATCGAGCTGAGGTCAGATGTGCCGAACAGTCGGAGGAGGTCCAAAATTTCCTTCGAGAAGCTCAAAAAGTGGCTCCTGTACGAGTACATATTCCAGACGGGGAGAATTATCAAAGCCTGGAGAAGAAATACGAAAAAATACGTGAACAGTTGGCGCTTCGCGAAGCCCGCCTTGGAGCGACTGACCAGCAAATATATCAGCGCGCCGAAGAAGCCAAGTCAAAGTACGACTCTTTCATGAGGCAAATTCGAGATGTCAACGAAACAGTCAGATCCTTGAAACATGCGATAGCGGCTCGACTAAATTTGTGGCGGCAGTTCCAACGTCAAATTAGTGCCCGCATCCGAATCCAGTTCAACTACCTCTTGAGTGAACGTGGCTTTCGAGGCAAGATCGACCTTGACCATCGCAACAGAAGAGTAAATATCCATATTGAGCCTGATGAAACACGCAAGAGCTCCACCGGCCGAAACACAAAGACGCTATCTGGTGGCGAGAAATCGTTCTCGTCGATCTGCATGTTGCTGTCTGTGTGGGAAGCAATCGGATCGCCAATACAATGTCTCGACGAGTTTGACGTCTTCATGGATAACGTCAACAGAGCCATCAGCACAAATATGCTTGTGAGAGCCTATTCCCTTCCTGGCTACGTGTGTTGTATCAATTTTGAAAGCATTTGCCATTGACACGATTATTACCAGGTCGACACAGCGCGTCGCTCTGTTTCGAGGCAGTACATTCTCATCACTCCTAACGCAATCGAAGGGCGAGCTAGGCTCGATAAAGACGTAAAAATAATACGGTATGTCTGCCGTATGCGTAATCTGGAGGACTGACACTAACCTCAATAATTCTAAGCCTAACTGATCCTCGACAACGAACTTTGTCTCGACAGTGATCACATAATACTGTTCGATTCTACTCCAAAAACCTTGGCGCCTTTCGCCGGCGCAAAAGAACTTCTAGCGGCGTTTGTACATGTAAGATCACTGTGATGGTAACGTAATATGGTCCAGGACAATGTCCAATCGACAATGTAAACGACGATGGACTCTGGTTCTACGATAGATAGTGTACAAGCTCAATTAATGTACAGGATGCACCTCATAGAGAAGCATCATCGTTTCCAGGTTTACAACCTCACGCCTTTACTTCTGAGCACATTGACGCCAGCATTCAATGTAAAATTAGTCCATATGCCAAGGCCATCAAGTACGCCTCATAATTTCGTTGATTCGTCCAGCCTCCTTGTCATAAAGTTACGCGTCTCAATAAATCCTGGAGACTTGTCGTTGGTCATAAATAGTTCGCTTGTGCTGTAAATTATTGACAACGAAGCGCGCTTCGTGTACCAAGAGAAATCGACAGACTTTTCGCCAGCAATATGCCATATTTCGTCGGAAAGTAATGCAAGTTCCTTTAAGGAGAATGGAGCATAACCCGGTTGTGCCATGATGGCGAGTGCCTTATGATCCGCTGTCAGCTGCGTATCTCATAGAGTGGTTTTGTTGCCCAGTCTCCTACCTCTTGCCACTTGTGAATGATATCCTTGTTCGCCAATAGTCTTTGCCATATAATGTCGGCAAGTTTCGTCTCCGTGGCACTGTCGGATTTATTATTGTCGCCGCTCTTTACTATCGCTTGACACTTTTGTGCGAGGCTTAGTCGTTGGCTGACGAGGTGAAATCTGATCAAACTGAAAACACCATCCGATAACACACTAGGACTAATATCGAGGTAGCCTGCGTCGCGAGCACCTTGGTTCAAGGACTGGTGAGAAAATCCATGGTTCGGAACATGCTTATAGGCTGCAGAGAGAATGTCGCTCTCGACAGCAGTTGATGACTTGAATCGAGGCGGATGCTCATATGAATGGAAAACCTTTCGCGGGAAACGCTGAGCGCAAGTAGCCCATGTGCGTAGTGTCAGTCGACCGAGGACCGCCATGATCGATCGATGATTGTTGCGACAAGGTGGAATCCAGACCTGCATCGAAAATCGAGCCAATTGAGCAGTCCACGGGCAGGCGTTTCGTTTACGATATTATCGACTTCTTATGGATCTATCATGGGCGATACACGTCAGAGAGTTAGGTGGGATCGCGGGCTTACCGGGCAGGACAAATATAGTCCAGTAAACTACCCAGTTATTGAGGCAAGGGAACTGCTGAGAACTTCTGACAGAAATAGACGTGTGTGTGCGTGTTGGGGGGGGAGAACGCGTCGGGTCTTTAGGGTAGGCGCATCAGCTTGGAGAAAAGTTCAATCCATGCTGGCTTTCATGATCCAATACTCTCCGTCCGTCCAGATGTGGACCATAGTCAACTGAAGTTCACATGTGTAGCTTCCTTCTGAGATATCTAAGTACTTAGGTACGTAGGTAGGTGACGAGGTTATCGCAGAGTACGTAGCCTGGCATGTGTCGCATGCTAATTCATGGTGCTCATGAATGATCCTGTTTGAGAACACGTTGATCGTGTTGCGAAACCCGAATCCCAGACTTCGAGCCCAGCGAGGTACTCGCAATCAAGCACGACTGGGGAACCATTAGTGAGAGTCCGACCCCACCAAGACTGAAAATCTCGATATCACTGCATCAAACATGGACCCAATTTATATATATAGCGGCCCAGTTCTGGTCTTTCCTTTCCTCGTTGCTTCCAAAAAAGGGTTCGGTGAGCATTCGAGACACAAAGCTCACCTGTATTAATAAGGAAAGACAATGTGTATCTATCGCTGGGCTTGCTCGACGGGTATTTCGCACAACAACAAAGCAGCCTATCTATCATGGTATGAATCACACGTGCACATGTTGCACAAGTAGTTGCCTTCCCAGACTGTTGCAAGCTCATGCCCCTTCAACCTGGCTCAACGTGCACCAAAGCAGGACTGGAAGCTTTACATACCTACGTACTATGCCCATGATTATGCCCCCCCCCGCCCCAGAAGCAAGATGCATATATCTACACGAAGGATGAACGCTGCGAGGATATACGAACATTGCCAGATCGACACCTGTCACCCGTGCCATGGCAAAGCCGAGGAGAAGCGGACAACACTTAGGCAACGATATAATTAATAGACAGGGAGACAAGGCAACACAGTCAGCATAGGTCAAACACGCATCGCTCTTTTGGAACCTGAGGATTGAGAATGAAATGGTCCTCGCATCATCCCATGCCTAATGAGGTGGCAATTGTTCTTCATATTGTGTAACATGGCAAAGGAATCAAGCACATGGCAATATTACATACGTAGCTAACATTATGTTGGACATGGCTGTTGGCGGACCACTTGAGGAAGAACAACGCGACTGATCAGCGCCGGTGACTTTGATTGAGACCCGATTGCTTGCCGCGTGTGGCCCACGACGTCTCAATTAAAAATTCACCCGCATGTGATGTCCTCAAGGTTCACGGTTGCCCCACTATGTGGACCACCCATGGTGACTATTTTCAACGCGCAGTGCTGTTACGCTTGCTGCTAGGCCAAAATCAGGCACAAATCATGACCCGCAACTTCAAAGCGTGCTCACCGGACTTTTTCTGTATCGGTGAAGTTTTCATCATCCTTGGTGAATCACACAACCGGAGCAGCTTCAGTAACCAACAAGCCCCGTCGCACTTGGAATTGGCTAGCCTGTCCCAGCAGTACTCTCTTCGCAGACGATCGACTCGTTCTCGTCTCCGTGGTACCTTCGCAGCGCTTCTGCTCGATTTCTCTCGCTGAGCATCCAACCAGTCCCAGCCACAGATTGGTTTGGAACTGAGCGGATTCGGCGACCTGCATTTCGCCTCGATTGAAGCACGGATTGGGTACTCCGTACAGAGCGCTTCCCACCCATCACCTAGTACCTACCAACGTCCTACCTCGTCAACCCATCAACCACGCGTAGAGTCGGCGCCTTCTTGTTTTTAGTAGGTGCTTTATCACCCTGCAGTCTACCCACCTACCTACACATCCGTCAGGTGAAACCACGTATCAAGTACGTACCGAACGACGGTCTCCAGCTCGCACAGCCCCTGTATTCCCTTTCCCAATTCCTCTGCTCCTTCTCGGGCTTTGAATCAGTCAACTTGTTGATCAAAGTGGGTTGGCTTGAGGTGAGCTCGTACCTGAGGTAGGGTAGCTTGCAGCTCGACCCCCTTGTCACTTGTCTACCTCTGTTTTCCCATTCGCTGCATCATTCCCCCCTCGTTCGAGCTGGCGGCGCGTCTTTTTTCATTCTCGTCAAACTGCTCTTCCAAGCTTACCCCATTGTCCTCCCACCCCTCTTCGTTGCGCCGCCACCATCCCAATTCTGACTTTTGTTGCATCCAGCTTGCATTTATGCGAGAATATTTTGTTTGCTGACTGTTCGGGTCTTTCTCATCGCCAGACCCTTCGCCTTTCGTCATATTCCCGACCATTGCCCGTTACCTGGCTTGAGCTACCCTCCTTCTGTTGAGACACCCGCTCGCCTTTCACCGAGCATCGGGCACAAAGCCTCGTTGTCCGTCACGCTTAGACTTTGCCATGGGTATGTCCTCCTTCCTCCCCTCCCCTCCGCTGCATCTTTCTGCACCCTCTTTCGACACTGTCAATGACGCCTACCAAACTCAAGGCTTTTACTGCCTTTTGCCCGTCGTCGCTACGTGAGCATCCCCCCAGCATTTACGACATCTGCCGTGCCATTCGCCTCTGAGTTTTCAGCACATTGCGGATCGCTCATGTACGCTACAGCTCATATGTCATCAGACAGAAAGGCGATGTGACTGCTTATCCGCCTCCCCTCTTCCCTACCTACCTACCTACCTAGTAGCACTCAACTGCACTGATTGATCCTGGCACTCTGTTCACTCGCGCAACGACACACATTTCTGCTCGCATTCCCTCATACACTGCATTATCACAAGGCCCCCTTACCTGCATGTTTCCTACCTATGTACTTACTTTCTTACCAAACAGTTCTGTTCGGTATTAATACAACCCCCACTCTTCCCTCCTTTGTATTCTGCCTTTCGGTGTCGTTGTCATCTTGTCATTAAATGCCTCTCTGCACAGGCAATACGTGGCCGTTCAAACCTCTAACTTTTCTTGAATAGCTGATTCAGGCGATACCTATCGACCCGTAAGTCGCTGTGTCTCCATGACAGCTCTCCTTACTAGCACTATACCTCCACCCCGCTGCCATATCCGGTTGGGAGAACCAGATGCAATACCAATGATCTGTACCAATGGAGGTATACAACGCCCGAATGCCAATGACGTCCTTGTCTGATGTCTACTGGACTGGCAATCAGACGTGATGACTGGTAGCTGTTCCTGCGCACACGAAGTCGTTTTCGGGCTAACCAAGAATGACGGCGCATGGCACCTGGTTTCACACATTGGAGTCTAATACGCCCGTGATTCTTATACTCCTCTGCGTTGAATTTCCATCCCTTACCTGTGTATTCCCTCTCTCGTCATATCTTCTTTCTGTTTCAAAGACAACGTGATTCCCATCATTTCTCAAGGCGGCAATGCTATCTACGGATGACAGGCTCCCACACGCATTTTGGTTCGGATACTGCTAACACACACGAAAGCGAGAGAGGTCCCGATCACCCCACCGACGTTCGAGGAGCCCAGGTCGACAATCACGAAGACGATCCTTTTCTCCCCGCAGCAGGTCAAACAGCAGAGACGATTATCGTCGCGGCCGTGATCGCTCGCCCATGACCGGAACGGGAGCCCCAAGTGGAGGATCCAGTACAGGCTACAGTGGTCAAGCACCGCATCGATCTTATGAGGAACGCGCCGTGGCGAGAGAACAAATGATGAACAATATTCGCGAAACGTCACAGCAGGATCGCCGTGTCTATGTCGGAAATCTTTCTTATGACGTAAAGTGGCACCATCTTAAGGATTTCATGAGACAGGGTAAGGTCAGAGATGAGCAATTTGCTGACAAAGCTAACGTCCTCGATCTAGCCGGAGAGGTCCTCTTTGCGGATGTGTTACTTCTACCCAATGGAATGTCGAAGGTGGGCTTTATCATATAGTCTTTCGCTGGCGTTCTTTGCTTTGTTCTTCTCTTCCTCCTTCCTTCCTCTCGATTTCACATATTCACTTGCTGGCTTTTGTTGGATGGCTGGGTTGACGGGTATGGACGTTGTCCTGGACGACTGTAGGGATGCGGGTGAGTACCTGAGAAGATGCGATACATGGCAATGGAGCAAGTACTGATCTTCACTTTTAGAATTGTGGAGTATGCAACGAGAGAACAGGCTCAGCAAGCTGTTGCGCAGCTCAGCAACCAGAACTTGATGGGCCGTCTGGTCTATGTTCGAGAAGTAAGTCGCATTCGCAACTACTATCTTGTATTTAGTCGCTGACCTCCCATATTAGGACCGTGAAGCTGAACCCCGATTCATTGGCGCCACCGGTGGCAATCGCGGCGGGTTCAGCGGAAGAATGACAGGAGGCTTCAACAACAACCAAGGAGGATACGGTGGCCCCCCCGGCGCCGGTGGTCGGCAGATCTATGTGGCCAACGTTTGTTTCTTCTCCTCCACCAGTCTCTTAGTAGCAGCACTAACTAGCTCCAGCTTCCATTCAATGTCGGGTGGCAGGACCTCAAGGATTTGTTTCGGCAAGCAGGTGAGTGTTCTTAATAAGTCACTTGATGCTCCACAGCTTCCACCTATTTGATCCAATGTTAACTGTTTTAGCTCGTGCAGGCAGCGTCATTCGTGCCGATGTTCACAGTGGACCTGACGGTCGTCCAAAGGGCTCAGGCATCGTTGTTTTTGAAAATCCGGACGACGCTCGGAATGCGATTCAACAGTTCAACGGGTATGATTGGCAGGGCCGGATGCTTGAAGTCCGGGAAGACCGTTATGCTGGTGCTGGAGGAATGGGTTTCTCCGGCCGTGGTGGATATGGAGGTGGCATGAGAGGAGGATTCGGCGGTGGATTCGGACGCGGTGGATTTGGAATGGGTGGACGTGGTGGTTTCTCTGGAGGAGCATCCTTTGACGTTTCACCAGCTGCCGCCATCCCTCCCAATCCCTTCACCGATGGCGCAACAGCTGGTTCCGAAAAGAGTGAAACAATTTACGTCCGCAATGTGAGTGTCCGATGCCCTCCCCTTTTCTTGATCATTACACAGTTAATGGCTGATTATTTCATTAGTTGCCATGGTCGACCAGTAACGACGATCTGGTTGATTTATTCACGACTATTGGTAAAGTAGAACAGGCCGAGATACAGTATGAGCCCAGCGGTCGTTCGAGAGGCACTGGCGTTGTCCGATTCGATAGCGCCGAAACTGCTGAAACTGCCATTGCAAAATTCCAGGGATATCAATACGGCGGTCGCCCACTCAATCTGAGCTTTGTCAAATATCTCAACCAAACTGGCGCGGAGGGCATGGAAACTGATGCTCATGGTGGCCTTATCCAAGACCAGATCATGTAAACGCTTGATCCGGACTCGCGGCTTCCCCGGGTCGGGCTGGTTTTTACGTTCAACAAGACAGACAAATGCCCTGTCAACGTGGTTGGAGGACCCATTTTCGGTTCGAATTCCCTTCTTCTCCGACCGCCTAATAAGTTCCTTTTGTTCCTCATCTGTTTTTGATATTTATTCCTATTGTTCCTGGCAAAACTACTCTCCAAAGAACGAAAAACCGAGTATTGGATGATGTCAAAAAATCTACACATTGATCGGGCATAGGCCCGTGACATTTCATTACCGAAACGTGTCCAGATAACTTCATTATTTGACAATTCTACGCAAAAGAGAATGACGGCACATATACTCAGGAGGAAAAGCCCAGCTGAATAAAGCTTGCGTGGCGTGCTCATATCGCCCGTCAAGGACTACATTGTGATAGTGTTTGAGATAGGAAGGCAAGCCAAGTCAGTTGTAAGAAGCTTTTTGCCAAAACAACATGTCATTCTGTGATGTTCAGCATGGAATGTAGAGATACCTGTAGAGGGACGAGGAATCATCGGTGTCGTGAGCAGGAATATAGCTGTGGCCCCCCGTATTCCATTAGATTTCTACTTGAACAGCCAATCTGCAAGAAATGTAGGCAAAAGAAACAAAGAAAAGGAAGAAGAAAAGACCTGGATGTCTCGTTCGCCGCTTTCCAATTTGAGCTTTTGACTACATGAGAGGCGACCGACTTGTCGAAGCTGAGATCGAGCACTCGACTGCAAGTGAACATCTGAAGTGAACATCTTGGAAGCTATAGGAACTACAAGCTACCATTTGGTTTGCTGTCCAATGCAACCATGTCTTGTAACTATGCTTCACTAATCACCCGCCAGATTTTCGTTAGAGTCTAGGGGTGCATAAAGTTACAGCTATCGAGCAATGAGATTTCGCTCATGCTGTGGTTTTCTTCTTCGCCTTGGCTTTCTTCTTGCTACGATCCCTAGGCTTGAGCGCAACCATTCCTAACTTGCAGATATCGGCAAACCGGGCATAAAATCCGTCAATATCGCTGGGCTGGACAATTGTCGACAGTTTAAGCTTGATGTCTCTTTGTCTTTTTGACTTGCCATTGGTTGCCCTGATAATCAAAGGCGCTGGACTGCTATCATCTTGCTGAATCCCCACGACTCTATCGTTGATATTTGCTCGGTCAAAGCAGACTGGTAAATGGTCAGTAATGTTCAGTATTGCGAGGAGAAGAAAGGTGTTGGCCTGCGGACTTCGCCAAATAGACCGTGTCCTTTTGGGAGACTACGGGTAACAACGAGAGGCTTTCTACTTACAACGTTTTTGAACCAGGTAAACCGCGCCATGATCGCTGCCTCTCCTTCGACTGAAAAGCTCTGCGAGCCTATTAAAAAACTTGAGGTCCCCGTGGATTTAGTATGGCACCATGAACGGCAATTGGACTTCGAAAGGGTTCGGAACGGCGCCTGAACGCTGCCAATACTAACCTCTTCCTGACTCAAGTGCTCTGTGCTCATCGTAACAATCAGTGGAACTTTTAATCTGCATTGCCCAGTCCCTTCGAACAGATCTTGATGCACCTGTGAGGGGCTACTTTTGGAAGTGTTGGCATTTATGACCGTTCTTCTCATGAGGGGAAAGTTGACACATGCCTGGTTGGCCCGTAGTTGTCCCAAAACGCCCCACTTTTCTTTTTTTCTTTCCACCTTTCGATGCAAACTTCAAAGCCTGGGGAAGACACAAGTGTGCCAGGACGAAACAAATTGCCTCCTTTTCAATAATCGATTTTAAATTACTGCTCAGGCTTGCTCCATACGCTCATTAAAATTTCTTGCTTGACGTCGGTGAATTTGGCTCTTGATGTGAGTCGGCCGTTCATGTGTTCCAAACATGGACAGAACATTAATATCTGCACCAGGATCGAAAGAATTTTCATTTCATATGTTGACGGGATTCGCGGTATTGCATTTCTCAGATGCCTTCTAATTCAGCCCCAGAGCTGCAGCAGAAGCTGTACAAGCGCATAGGAGTTTCTTCAGCAGCATCAAAGCAGAACGCACCCTTGAAGTCTGAAATCTTAGGCTCAGGTCAGCAACTTTCACGCAAAGTGTTGCGCAAGCAGCAAAGGGCACAAAAGAAATCCCAAATATACTCAAAACAGGATGGAGGCGGAGTCGAAAAGCGGCGAGCTCCACTGATATCTCGCCTCCATGACCAAGATTTCTCAGCGTCGATTGTAAGGTCGTGCACAAGTTTAGGTGGCTCAGTGCAGGATGCTCGGTCGGAAAGGTTTGACACAGAAATCATTTATGGGGACGAAAGCGATGATTCAGAAGGTACTCACTCGTTGAACGAGTCAGAAGAACAAGGAACTCGACGGGAAACCGAGAATGAAAGCACACGCAAAGCACTTTTGAGGCAACTCGCTCAGGACGATGCTGAGATCGAAGACTTTGAGAAGAAACTTGGTATGAAACGAGGTCGCCGTTACCTGCCTCAAGCTTTCAAGGATGATGGTCTTGATGAGCTACTTGGAGATACTGCAGACCAAAATTCCGCCAGCGAGGATGATCGGGGGAAGCGGAAAGCTGTTTACGACGATTGGTTATCTTCCAAACGGAGGAAAGCTGATACTATGTTAAGACCTTCAGAACGTGATCGCCGTGACATGGTTCAAGACTCTAGCTGTGAAGGGTCTTCCCGTGACGGCGAGTGCCTGCTATCAGTGGTTTCGAATAAGGTGGGATCGATGCAAAACACAGGCACCGTACCCGATGAGCTTGACCAAGCTAATTACGACAACCTGACCACGACAAGTGATCGCTCCTTTGAAGGATTCGATGAACCGACTGAAATATCAGGAATAGCGCCACGCGAAAATCCATACATTGCGCCGATACAGGGTACGATTATTGCCAAATATGTGCCGCCCTCGAGGAGAAATCAAGAAGTAGGAAAAGAAACACAAAGCAGAGCTCAACTTCAAAAAAAATTTCAAGGCCTTGTGAACCGGTTGACTGATGCCAACCTCATCTCACTTGTGCACTCTGTCGAGGCAATCTACCAATCAAATGCGCGAGGAGAAGTCACTGAAGTAGTCACCGAAGCTATTTTGGCACAGATGCGCAAGTCAGAGAGTCTTCCTGATCAATTTTTTGTTCTGACTGGTGGCTTTTCTGCCGCTATCTATAAGATCACAGGCTCCAGCTTCGGATCACATCTGGTAAAGCAGGTTGTGAAAGAGTTTGGCGAGAAGTATGACGAGGCTTCAGGTTCTCACGGAGATCATGTCGTCATCACAAAGGAAACCTCAAATTACCTTACTTTCTTGACTCAGCTATATGTCTTCGAAGTTGTCGGATGCAAAATAGTATTCGACTATATGGAAAGGTTATTACAGGACCTCTCTGAGTTAAATGTCGAGCTCCTTCTCAGGGTATGCCGCATGGCTGGCAGGCTTTTGCGGAGGGACGATGCGCAGGCTTTAACGCATGTTTCGAATGTTCTCAACATAGCTGTTTCTAAAGCTGGTTATGCAAACATCTCGGTGCGCACTAAGTTCATGGTCGAAACTATCCAAGATCTGAAGAACAGCAAAGCCAAGGCCAAGGGTATGGATTCTGCCATCGTTTCCGAACATGTGCTCCGCATGAAGAAGCGCCTTGGTGAACTCAAGGCTCAGTCTCGCCGATTGGATGGATTGACGGCAATGAACATCGGCCTCAGAGATATCGAAGACGTTGGCAGGCATGGTAAATGGTGGTTGGTAGGAGCCAGTGTTCCCGAGTATCGGAATATGACTGAGAGGGCCAAAGCGGTATCTGAATCCATAGAGTCCACTCCCACTGCGGCCGAGGATGACGAGGACATGGATTTTGTGCTACCAGACTTCCCAAAGAAGGCTAAGGCTCAGGGACTCAATACGTCCACCCAAATCGCCATCTTTACAGCCATTATGTCTGCGCTTGATTACGAACAAGGATACCGCCAATTTGCCAGTCTGAAGTTAAAGCGGGACGAACAGCTTGAGATTACAAGAGTCTTGATTCAATGCGTGGGAAGCGAGGTTCATTACAACGAATATTATGCCCTCGTCGGACACCAAGCTTGTTCGAGTAGTAAAATCAGATTCTCGTTCCAAGATCGCCTGTGGAAGATCTTTCGCGGCCTTGGTGAGTCCTTGTTTGGGGGGGCAGAGGATGACGACGAGTCAATGAAGGCAGAAAAGATGAAGAATGAGCGGCGTTTGCGGAATGTCGCTCGATTTTATGCCTTCCTTGTCGCCAATGGATCTCTGAGCATCAATGTTCTCAAGCCTGTGGAACTTCCGAAGATGAACGCATGGTCTTCGGTCTTTGTGGACTGGTTCATAATAAGCCTTTTGCGAGAATGCAAAGGCAAGAAATCACAGGAAGACAAGAAAATTGAGCGCATATTCGGGCCAGCAACGAAGATACCAATTCTAGCTGCAGGAATACAATGGTACTTGACAAAAAGGATGCACAAGGTAACAAGTATCGGGGACAAGGAGCACAAGAGGCTTCAAATCATTAAAGAGAAGGCGCAAACCGCCGTACAGGCTGTAGAAGGGCAGGGCCTGTAGGAAACATATTTTCATTCACGTTCATAACCCAGTCGTAATTGTGATAGGTCGAAAACAAACTGTGTAGACCAGCAACCCACGACTATTGAGGCAAATTTGACCATTGTTTTATACTCTCAACCACCCCCGCAGGCCTGTTTTTGTAGTTGATGCACTACCGAGGGTTACAATTGTAGTTTGTACTCAGATAGGGACTGGTGATAAGCTACATAGGAGAATATGGCTCGTGTCGTCTTCGCCTAACAAGAACAATGTCCACACCCGGTTCGTAAGACAGGCTGCGAGACGAATTACAGTTGCTGCGACACTGTCTTGTTGATCCAGCAATACTTCTGGAAGGAAGGTACAGAAAAGACAACCAACAGCCGAAGAGAGCCTGTCTGTTCAGGTGCAGCGGTAAAGTGCGTGATATCATTTGCTGTAAGAATGTAGACCAACATGGACATATTTTTAGCGGGCAAGAGAGAAGAGAGGGAATTTACTGGTAGAAAAGAGAGGGACAAAGACGCAGTAATAATTGACAGCTGGAATAAACCATTGGCGTCCAGAGAATATCTATTGCCCAAAAGAGCGCTGATGCCAATTGTTTAGCTATGACATTCGGAACTTCGCATGGTTCAAGCTGGAAGTTTAAAGGCAAAATTAGATACTAGCTTCGACGAGTATTAGTCTCATAATTCTGGGCTCATTGGGGCGTAAATTAGTGTGTTGATCGCCTTATGACAAATTGATAGTACCACTCTGGCGGCTAAGATCGCCTCAACGCGGAATACCTGGCCGAAATCTGGCCGTGGAACCTGAGGCATAAAGGCAGCAATGCGAGCTCTCTGGCAGGTCATTGGCCACCACGCCATCCTTGCGCGACTTCGTTGGGGAAGCGCCGGGTCCCAAGAAAAATACAGTCGAAATCCGGCGCCACCCTGCAAATTGACGCAGAGCCTGGAAGGAGCTCTCTGACACACTTCCAACACAATACCCTTCTGAATCCCTTCCTTGCTTTCTTTGCTATCCAGCGTTGTCGATCAATTTTTGACCACATCACTGAACGTGTGAAGATGCTCACCAGCAGACTCCTGTCTAGAAAAGCTGCCAGGCCCTCGTCCTGGCAGCAGTCGTCGTGAGTTCGAAGCTACAGCCCGTTATGAACAGCTTGCTGCATTCGGGACCTCGCCTGGTCGTGTACTGGCTAATGCGAAAGTCACTCAGATTACCTTCAATCGTATCGTCCACAACGCCGGCACGATGGAGTCGCGGGTTCTCTTCTGCTTCAGGTGCGTGCAATGTTTCTTGAACTTGTTTGCGTCGCTTGATTCGTCGATTAATCTTTATACAGAGGAGAAAGATCTGGTTATTATTGGAGGCGGCGTTGCTGGGTACGTTGCTGCCATCAAAGCCGGGCAAGAGGGCATGAAGGTATGGATTCAATTGCTCAACCAGAAGCTTTTTCAAAGTTTGGGAACTAATAAATACTCTCCTAGGTCGCTTGCATCGAAAAACGTGGAACTCTTGGAGGAACTTGCCTCAACGTTGGCTGCATTCCCTCGAAATCCCTCTTGAACAACTCGCATTTATATCATCAAATCTTGCATGACACCAAGAATCGCGGTATCGAAGTTGGAGAAGTTAAGCTGAACCTGGCTAATTTCATGAAGGCTAAGGACTCCGCAGTTAATGGTCTCACAAAAGGCGTGGAGTTTCTTCTCAAGAAGAATGGTGTAGAGTACATCAAAGGCGCTGGGTCATTCGTCAACGAACACGATATCAAGGTGGCACTTAACGATGGTGGAGAGACAACTGTTCGGGGAAAGAACATACTAATCGCTACCGGTTCCGAAGCTACACCCTTTCCTGGCCTGGAGATTGACGAGAAGCGCGTTATTACCAGCACTGGTGCTATTGCATTGGAAAAAATACCCGAAACCATGGTGGTTATTGGAAGTGGCATCATTGGTCTCGAGATGGCGTCTGTATGGTCCCGACTCGGTACCAAAGTCACAGTTGTTGAATTCCTCGGTCAAATTGGTGGCCCCGGTATGGATGCCGAAATCGCAAAAGCGACCCAGAAGCTCTTGAAGAAGCAGGGCATGGAGTTCAAACTGAACACGAAGGTCGTTGGCGGGGACAAATCCGGAGACAGGATAAAGTTGGATATCGACGCTGCTAAGGGTGGCAAATCCGAAAGTGTAATGACCCTTCCTTTAAACAAAATTCTTGGCTTGAACTTCCAAGTCGGCCGACTTGAAATTGGTATATTTGCTAATCCTGAGCCAAATAGCTTGATGCCGACGTCGTCCTGGTTGCCATCGGTCGTCGCCCGTACACCCAGGGATTGGGTCTCGAAAATATAGGTATGGAACTCGACGAACGTGGACGCGTTATTATAGACTCGGAGTACCGAACCAAGATCCCCCATATTCGCTGCGTCGGAGACGTCACCTTTGGCCCCATGCTCGCTCACAAAGCAGGGGAAGAGGCCGTTGCTGTGGTCGAGTATATCAAGAAAGGTTATGGCCACGTCAATTACGGTTGCATTCCTTCCGTTATGTATACGTACCCTGAGGTCGCCTGGGTTGGTCAAAGCGAGCAGGATCTCAAAAACCAGAAGATCCCCTACTGCGTAGGAACGTTTCCATTCAGCGCAAATTCCCGCGCGAAAACCAACCTGGATACAGATGGTCTGGTGAAGATGCTGGCGGACCCGGAGACTGACAGACTCCTTGGTGTTCACATTATCGGTCCCAACGCCGGCGAAATGATTGCAGAAGGCACTTTGGCTCTCGAATATGGAGCTTCGACTGAAGACATCGCAAGAACCTGCCATGCACATCCAACGCTAGCTGAGGCATTCAAAGAGGCTGCCATGGCGACTAGCTCCAAGGCTATTCACTTCTAGTCAACCCATGATTGTCACTTGAAAATCATCACATTGTCAACACTCAAATCTCTCATGGCTAAACATGGGTCGGAAAAGCAGCCGCTTCAAGATGACGATGGGGGATCAAAGGACCTTGTGGGAAATCCAACTCGCCGCTGTCGGTCCACTATCAGAGATCTGGCTGAGACTATGGCTCTTTCCATAAAACCAGCTTAGATGGTGTAATATTATCATGTTTTCATCTTCCATAAACCAATACATTGTTTTCACAGGCTCTTCAACCAGATGTGCCAGCTCGCAACGCGTCGTTCATGGGTATCTGAGGTGCAGAGGTGTCGCCATAACCCCAAGAAGCCTGCACTTATTAGTTGTAGATTCTGGGAAAGTGTGGCACACAAGATGCTCTAGCGTTATCGTCACTGTACAAGCTTCAGGTCACTAGGTTCGGGAGTGCAGAGGGTGGTGTCTGTTCTGGCAAACTTCTGAGTCTGTTTCGGGATTACATTACTGCGTACTTTCGAAATGTAGAACGCAGCATTTGGCACATGTGAAGCCGATGGATTAGTATTCTATCTACTAGGCAGCCATTCGTAAAAGCGCTATTCGCTATTATTCGCTATTCGCGATCCGCTGTTGATGGTATGCAACGCAGAACCTAAAAAAGCGCATTTTAGAAGACAGACACGAGGAACCATGGAATTTGACCGCGAGGAACAAAATGTTGGCTATTTCATCAAGCTTCGTTGTTCTGATAAAGAGGGGAACTTGAGACGGCCGTGGGTACGGTCCCCCCATTATGGGAGGTACATAGCTGAATTGGGAGGATTAAACCTTTGCTCGATTATAAAGACCAAACCAAACCAAACCAAACCTAAATAAAAATAAAAAGAAGCGACGCCGTAGTTCATAGCCGTAGTTCATAGAAAGACTTGGTTTTGGCGTCAAAGTCATAGATGGGAATAGTTCTTTTCTTTTTTTCAAGTCCTCTGTTTTACTGCGTAGGCAAAGTCTAAACACCATATTGTGGTATGTGGAGGTGGACGGTGAGCTGACCCCTGACTGCCCCGCCGATAATTAACCACATACATTTCCAGAATCGTTCCACTTCGCTCCAGTCACCTCTTGTGGTAGGTGAGCGATTGCGTCAAACACAACCTCCCATCTCCATCCGCTCATCAGAAGAAAGACTGAGCCTCAGAGGGACAACGTACGCTTAGCTTTTGTTTAAGAACATATGAAGCACCCAGTGCATCGATCAGGAGCACTTCCACCACCCTGATTTCGACACACCAACCACATGGATCCCACGTCACCAAATCAAGAAACGCGGGTGTATCCCGTTTTATCCCAGAATGAGATCCGGGATATGATTGCGAGCGGTCGTAAGATCATCATCTTCAATCAGTACGTGTTGAAGGTAGATCCGTGGCTCCCTTACCATCCAGGAGGAGAGATGGCACTGCTGCATATGGTCGGCAAAGATGCGACGGACGAAATTCAAGCGTAGGTTGCTGACTATCCTTGGATCCTTTCTTGTGTCAAAGACAGTCCTCGCTAATGACTGTCCCTTGTACGTCATGCGTTAGGTTTCACTCCAAAGAAGCTCAAAAACACATGATGCGCTATCGAATCGGTACAATCAGCGGGATGTGGTCCAACCTCACGCCCCCTATTCAAGGAGGGGACTACACGTCATCCAGGGAGGCAACCGAAGATATATGCGACTACTCGGACAACCAACCAGAGATGGGTTCAAGTTCATATAGTTCACCATCACCATCACCGGTGTTTGATGTACAAGAAGAAGGGCCGAGAAAAAGACACACTTCTTCAGGGACAGCGTTACGAGCGGTGTCGACATCGTCACAGTCCAGTGTAGAAAATGAGCTGGGCACAATGTCCTATCTAGATGCTCTGACTCGCGAACAAATCAGCCTAGACATCACCAAATATCCGGCTGTAGATATGCCCACCCAACAAATGGTTGCGGCCAAGTATCGGGCTCTAAATCAGAGGATTGTCGACGAAGGTCTTTACGAATGCAGCCGGACCGCTTATGTCTTTGAATGCTGCCGATACATCGGACTCTTCAGCGCAATGCTTCTTCTACTATACTTTGGACAGTACACCCTCAGCGCGATCTGCCTGGGTCTGACATGGCACCAGCTGGTCTTTCTTGCTCATGACGCAGGGCACATGGGAATCACTCACGATTATCAAGTGGATACTGTTATTGGTATATTTGTAGCTGATTTCATCGGCGGCCTTTCTCTGGGCTGGTGGAAAAGAAATCACAATGTTCACCACATTGTCACGAATGCTCCAGAACATGACCCTGACATTGAGCACATGCCCCTTTTTGCTGTATCTCATCGGCTTTTGGGCAACCTGCGGTCATCATACTACGATCGAGTCATGGAGTATGATGCTGTGGCGAAGGTTATGTTGAAAATCCAGCCGTGGACATATTATCCCTTGCTTGCCTTCGGCCGTTTCAACCTCTATCGGCTTTCATGGGACTACTTGATCGCCCGCAGAGGGCCTAGAAAAGGCCCGGGAGCTTGGCATTGGTATCTAGAAATCGTTGGGCAGCTTTGTTTCTGGCTTTGGTTTGGATATGGTATCTTGTACTTGACGCTACCCAATAACTGGACGCGATTCACATTTGTCATGGTCAGTCACATCACCTCATCACCCTTGCATGTGCAAATTGTTCTATCGCATTTCGCCATGAGTACCTCCGATTTGGGACCACAAGAATCATTCGCACAGCGGATGCTTCGGACAACGATGGACGTGGACTGCCCGGCATGGCTTGACTTCATTCATGGAGGATTGCAATTTCAAGCAATTCATCATCTCTTTCCTCGCGTGCCTAGACAAAATCTGCGCAAAACGCAAAGGCTGGTAGTCGCTTTCTGCAGAGACGTTGGCATTCCATATGCTCTGTATGGCTTTGCGGATGGGAATCAAGCTGTAATCGGTCGACTGGTGGAGGTCTCTAGACAAGCCTCTATACTGGCAAAGTGCCAGCAATCAGTCGCCACCAAGGGCGATCTACTTGGAGATCTTCATTGAAATCGATACCGGTGCCCGAGCATGTAATCGACATTTGGTTTCAAATACGTTTATGGTGGCATCTCGAGGTAATTAAATGCTGTGTCGGCTAGACCGTTTCGAATCATTCCGCCTCGTAAATATGCGCACATATACTGATTTCATTCATTCACCCATTTTTTTCTACTTCGTGTCAATGGCCATGGCAGAAGGGGCGAGGATCAGGAGCAGAGGAGGAAAGAACAGAAAATGTCGCCAATGAATAAATAGTGCGATTCAAGGTCTCTCGAGGAAGTTATAGATTTTACTTTCATACCTAACGGGCTTTCTGAGTGACATCGGCTTTTACTAATCAGCGTATGTAGCTTGAATCGCGAAGGTCACCAGTATGGACGATATATGGTTTCAAAGAGCAAACAAGGCCAAATGGATCCTTGGTTGGCTGCGAGCGAAATGCTTAAGTAGTCGACGCGGACAATGTTCTTTACGCTCGGACGGGAATACCTTGCCGTTCATCCTTAGGAGCCGTTACTCAAGACCGTGATTTTGAACCACGGTCTGGTCCTCGATTTTGTTTCATCGGAGCAGTGACAACGAAGTATAAATGGTGAGGGATTGTCCTGAATTGTAAAGGCCACTGATGTTGCTAGTGTTGTGCAACTATGGGATTAGTTACTTACCTACCTAGGTGTAAAATGTAGGTCGGCAGAAATTCGGTGGTCGACCAGCATATGGAGGTTGTCTCCGAGTGCGGATGTAGGAGTTATGACGCATTGACAGGAAGGCCGCGCAGTTGAAATAACGGGGTCTAATCTTGGCACCTCTGAACGAGGTAAAGGGAGAAAACCACCGGGTACTTAACCGACGGCATTGTCAAGGCTGCCCAGCTTCGAGACCACCTAGAATCGCTCTTTTGCCTCGCTGCTAACCGACGAGTCGGTCCTTGTGAATTGAAATAAGCTCACAAGTGCTTCTTCTCCCTAATAGCTCAACTACCAGTATAGCATGCTAATCGGTGTATCAAGCGGGCTATAGATTGACGCATCAATTGACACATAAACCAACGCAGAGTTAACGCGATAATCAGCGCATCAACTGGTCAGTCAGTCGCCTTGTCAGTCACTCGGTCAGTGAGTCAGAGAGCTGGTCAGTCCGACAATCGGACAGCCAGTCAGTAGGCTTGTTGGTCGGTCGGCCATCTTGGAGGTGAAATAGGTAGAAAACTAGGAAGGAAGGAAGTTAGTCAGAGGTTCATAAGTCATTATTAGTGATTTTGGTGAGAGTCGCGCTCCAGTGGAAAATTTGGGAGCTCCGGTGGGACATTTATTACCTGCCCTTAAAATTCTTCCACCCTGCCCCTCAATGCCCCTCCACTACCCCTCAGCCTTATGATGATTGTGTGTTGACTCCAATCACCAATTACGAAAACATTAGCATCATGGAAGAGTCGAGCGCTCCGACGTCAAAAAAGGGCCTGAAGAAGGCCGAGGCTAAGGCAAAGAAGGAAGCTTTGAAAGCTCAGCGTGCTGCAGAACTCGCCGCCGTCGCCGCCAATGTGCACCTCGAGGACGATCCCGCCAAAGACAACTATGGGAACAGGCAGACCACGACCTCGGTCTTCAGTCAGGACGCCGAGGAAGTCGAGATACGTTCCCTTGACAAAAGCTACGATGGCAACACGGTCGTTGTGCGTGCATGGCTTCAAAAATCTCGTGTACAGAGTGCCAAAATGGGCTTTGTTGAGCTCCGCAAGGGGGGCAACTGGAACATCCAGGGCGTCATTATGGCCTCTGAGGAGGAGCCCGTTGTCAGTCGACGCATGGTCAAATGGGTGACTAGCATCAACCCCGAGAGTTTTGTTGTGGTTGAAGCCAAGGTGAAACAGCCTCTTGAACCCGTCAAAAGCTGCCGAGTCTCAGGCATCGAGCTTCACATCACAAAGTGCTTCGTGCTCGCGCCTGCTCCTGCCATGCTTGGCATGACCATGGAGGCTGCAAGCCAGCCCATCATCAATTTCAGTGACGAGAGTGCCCGAGTGGGAGATGTAGACACCGGGAACGTTGCTAAGGCCGCTACCGAGACTACAGCGCCGGCCGCAAGCATGCTCACTCATCTCGATAACATTGCTATGCACAAGCGCACTCCTGTTCAGCAGGCCATTGCGGTACGTCTGGATTAGTGATAGACTATCATCTGGATAGTTATTAACACGGCATGATATAGGATATCCGTATCGAAGTGAAGAAGCTATTTCGCTCATACCTGGAACTCCGCCGATTTAAGGAATTCGAACCGCCCTGCCTTATTGGCGCAGCGTCCGAGGGCGGCGGAAATGTCTTTCGACTTGCATATTTCGGCGAGGAAGCTTTTCTCGCCCAATCGCCCCAGTTCTACAAACAATTCGAGATTGCAGGAGGCAGGGAGCGTGTGTTTAGCATAAGCCCTGTTTTCAGGGCCGAGAACTCCAACAC